>JAWPHD010011395.1:0-84293 GCA_037043455.1 Cyrtodaria siliqua
GTCAGGTTATTAATCGCAATGTACAGTGTTAAGTTCTCATATGACACTCCTAGCTCTTGTAGTCAGGTTATTAATCGCCGTGTACAGTGTTAAGTTCTCATATGACGCTCCTACTCTTGTAGTCAGGTTATTAATCGCCATGTACAGTGATAAGTTCTCATATGACGCTCCTCTTGTAGTCAGGTTATTAATCGCCATGTACAGTGTTAAGTTCTCATATGACGCTCCTAGCTCTTATAGTCAGGTTATTAATCGCCGTGTACAGTGTTAAGTTCTCATATGACGCTCCTAGCTCTTGTAGTCAGGTTATTAATCGCCATGTACAGTGATAAGTTCTCATAAGACGCTCCTAGCTCTTGTAGACAGGTTATTAATCGCCATGTACAGTGTTAAGTTCTCACATGACACTCCTAGCTCTTGTAGTCAGGTTATTAATCACCATGTACAGTGTTAAGTTCTCATATGACGCTCCTAGCTCTTGTAATCAGGTTATTAATCGCCATGTACAGTGTTAAGTTCTCGTATGACGCTCCTACTCTTGTAGTCAGGTTATTAATCGCCATGTACTGTGTTAAGTTCTCATATGACACTCCTAGCTCTTGTAGTCAGGTTATTAATCGACATGTACATTGGTAAGTTCTCATATGACGTTGCTAGCTCTTATAGTCAGGTTATTAATCGCCGTGTACAGTGTTAAGTTCTCATATGACATTCCTAGCTCTTGTAGTCAGGTTATTAATCGCCGTGTACAGTGTTAAGTTCTCATATGACGCTCCTACTTTTGTAGTCAGGTTATTAATCGCCATGTACAGTGTTAAGTTATCATATGACGCTCCTAGCTCTTGTAGTCAGGTTATTAATCGCCATGTACAGTGTTAAGTTCTCATATGACGCTCCTAGCTCTTTTAGTCAGGTTATTAATCGCCATGTACAGTGGTAAGTTCTCATATGACACTCCTAGCTCTTGTAGTCAGGTTATTAATCGCCATGTACAGTGTTAAGTTCTCATATGACACTCCTAGCTCTTATAGTCAGGTTATTAATCGACATGTACAGTGTTAAGTTCTCATATGACGCTCCTACTCTTGTAGTCAGATTATTAATCGCAATGTACAGTGTTAAGTTCTCATATGACACTCCTAGCTCTTGTAGTCAGGTTATTAATCGCCGTGTACAGTGTTAAGTTCTCATATGACGCTCCTACTCTTGTAGTCATGTTATTAATCGCCATGTACAGTGTTAAGTTCTCATATGACGCTCCTAGCTCTTGTAGTCATGTTATTAATCGCCATGTACATTGTTAAGTTCTCATATGACACTCCTAGCTCTTGTAGTCAGGTTATTAATCGCCCTGTACAGTGTTAAGTTCTCATATGACACTCCTAGCTCTTATAGTCAGGTTATTAATCGACATGTACAGTGTTAAGTTCTCATATGACACTCCTAGCTCTTGTAGTCCGATTATTAATCGCCGTGTACAGTGTTAAGTTCTCTGTTCTCAGTTCTCTGGCTTCTGCCAAGACATTGAGCACCTTCATTGTGGCTTTCTAGGCTATTGTTTTTTTGTATTATATTTGCACGAGCATATTTGTGTTTTACTTATATTGCCTATTGATGCTGCCTTGTTGGTTAGAGATTAGATCATGGCGGGGATTTCTTTATTTACACTGTCCTGTTTTAATGGGATGACACTAGAGTAAGTGTGAGGTTTGGTGCACCCTAGAACCGGTTTAAACACCCAATGGCCTACTTTGCCACTGACAGTTCCAAGGCGGTAGCCCTTTTGTCAACCCTTTTGTGTTTGAGATGTCTTTTGCATTTAATATTGCCTTTGCCATCTTGTTTGTCTGTTTGCGTGTTTGTATCTGTGTTTTGTGGTTGACTGTCCTCCTTGAATGCTACTTTCCCTGTCCGATCTTTTTATATTTCTTATTAATCGCCATGTCCAGTTTTACGTTCTCACATGACACTCCTAGCTCTTATAGTCAGGTTATTAATCGCCATGTACCGTGTTAAGTTCTCACATGACACTCCTAGCTCTTATAGTCAGGTTATTAATCGCCATGTACATTGGTGCGCCCCTACTCTTGTAGTCAGGTTATTAATCGCGATGTACAGTGTTAAGTTCTCATATGACACTCCTAGCTCTTGTAGTCAGGTTATTAATCGCCATGTACAGTGATAAGTTCTCACATGACACTCCTAGCTCTTGTAGTCAGGTTATTAATCGCCATGTATAGTGTTAAGTTCTCATATGACACTCCTACTCTTGCAGTCAGGTTATTAATCGCCATGTACAGTGTTAAGTTCTCACATGACACTCCTAGCTGTTGTAGTCATGTTATTAATCGCCATGTACATTGATAAGTTCTCATATGACGCTCCTACTCTTGTAGTCAGGTTATTAATCGCCATGTATAGTGTTAAGTTCTCATATGACACTCCTACTCTTGTAGTCAGGTTATTAATCGCCATGTACAGTGTTAAGTTCTCACATGACACTCCTAGCTCTTGTAGTCAGGTTATTAATCGCCATGTACAGTGATAAGTTCTCATATGACGCTCCTACTCTTGTAGTCAGGTTATTAATCGCCATGTACAGTGATAAGTTCTCATATGACGCTCCTAGCTCTTGTAGTCAGGTTATATATCGCCATGTACAGTGATAAGTTCTCATATGACGCTCCTAGCTCTTGTAGTCAGGTTATTAATCGCCATGTACAGTGATAAGTTCTCACATGACACTCCTAGCTCTTGTAGTCAGGTTATTAATCGCCATGTACAGTAATAAGTTCTCATATGACGCTCCTATCTCTTGTAGTCAGGTTATTAATCGTCATGTACAGTGTTAAGGTCTCATATGACGCTCCTACTCATGTAGTCAGGTTATTAATCGCCATGTACAGTGTTAAGTTCTCATATGACACTCCTAGCTCTTGTAGTCAGGTTATTAATCGCAATGTACAGTGTTAAGTTCTCATATGACACTCCTAGCTCTTGTAGTCAGGTTATTAATCGCCGTGTACAGTGTTAAGTTCTCATATGACGCTCCTACTCTTGTAGTCAGGTTATTAATCGCCATGTACAGTGATAAGTTCTCATATGACGCTCCTCTTGTAGTCAGGTTATTAATCGCCATGTACAGTGTTAAGTTCTCATATGACGCTCCTAGCTCTTATAGTCAGGTTATTAATCGCCGTGTACAGTGTTAAGTTCTCATATGACGCTCCTAGCTCTTGTAGTCAGGTTATTAATCGCCATGTACAGTGATAAGTTCTCATAAGACGCTCCTAGCTCTTGTAGACAGGTTATTAATCGCCATGTACAGTGTTAAGTTCTCACATGACACTCCAAGCTCTTGTAGTCAGGTTATAAATCACCATGTACAGTGTTAAGTTCTCATATGACGCTCCTAGCTCTTGTAATCAGGTTATTAATCGCCATGTACAGTGTTAAGTTCTCGTATGACGCTCCTACTCTTGTAGTCAGGTTATTAATCGCCATGTACTGTGTTAAGTTCTCATATGACACTCCTAGCTCTTGTAGTCAGGTTATTAATCGACATGTACATTGGTAAGTTCTCATATGACGTTGCTAGCTCTTATAGTCAGGTTATTAATCGCCGTGTACAGTGTTAAGTTCTCTGTTCTCAGTTCTCTGGCTTCTGCCAAGACATTGAGCACCTTCATTGTGGCTTTCTAGGCTATTGTTTTTTTGTATTATATTTGCACGAGCATATTTGTGTTTTACTTATATTGCCTATTGATGCTGCCTTGTTGGTTAGAGATTAGATCATGGCGGGGATTTCTTTATTTACACTGTCCTGTTTTAATGGGATGACACTAGAGTAAGTGTGATGTTTGGTGCACCCTAGAACCGGTTTAAACACCCAATGGCCTACTTTGCCACTGACAGTTCCAAGGCGGTAGCCCTTTTGTCAACCCTTTTGTGTTTGAGATGTCTTTTGCATTTAATATTGCCTTTGCCATCTTGTTTGTCTGTTTGCGTGTTTGTATCTGTGTTTTGTGGTTGACTGTCCTCCTTGAATGCTACTTTCCCTGTCCGATCTTTTTATATTTCTTATTAATCGCCATGTACAGTTTTACGTTCTCACATGACACTCCTAGCTCTTATAGTCAGGTTATTAATCGCCATGTACCGTGTTAAGTTCTCACATGACACTCCTAGCTCTTATAGTCAGGTTATTAATCGCCATGTACATTGGTACGCCCCTACTCTTGTAGTCAGGTTATTAATCGCGATGTACAGTGTTAAGTTCTCATATGACACTCCTAGCTCTTGTAGTCAGGTTATTAATCGCCATGTACAGTGATAAGTTCTCACATAACACTCCTAGCTCTTGTAGTCAGGTTATTAATCGCCATGTATAGTGTTAAGTTCTCATATGACACTCCTACTCTTGCAGTCAGGTTATTAATCGCCATGTACAGTGTTAAGTTCTCACATGACACTCCTAGCTGTTGTAGTCATGTTATTAATCGCCATGTACATTGATAAGTTCTCATATGACGCTCCTACTCTTGTAGTCAGGTTATTAATCGCCATGTACAGTGTTAAGTTCTCACATGACACTCCTAGCTCTTGTAGTCAGGTTATTAATCGCCATGTACAGTGATAAGTTCTCATATGACGCTCCTACTCTTGTAGTCAGGTTATTAATCGCCATGTACAGTGATAAGTTCTCATATGACGCTCCTAGCTCTTGTAGTCAGGTTATATATCGCCATGTACAGTGATAAGTTCTCATATGACGCTCCTAGCTCTTGTAGTCAGGTTATTAATCGCCATGTACAGTGATAAGTTCTCACATGACACTCCTAGCTCTTGTAGTCAGGTTATTAATCGCCATGTACAGTAATAAGTTCTCATATGACGCTCCTATCTCTTGTAGTCAGGTTATTAATCGTCATGTACAGTGTTAAGGTCTCATATGACGCTCCTACTCATGTAGTCAGGTTATTAATCGCCATGTACAGTGTTAAGTTCTCATATGACACTCCTAGCTCTTGTAGTCAGGTTATTAATCGCAATGTACAGTGTTAAGTTCTCATATGACACTCCTAGCTCTTGTAGTCAGGTTATTAATCGCCGTGTACAGTGTTAAGTTCTCATATGACGCTCCTACTCTTGTAGTCAGGTTATTAATCGCCATGTACAGTGATAAGTTCTCATATGACGCTCCTCTTGTAGTCAGGTTATTAATCGCCATGTACAGTGTTAAGTTCTCATATGACGCTCCTAGCTCTTATAGTCAGGTTATTAATCGCCGTGTACAGTGTTAAGTTCTCATATGACGCTCCTAGCTCTTGTAGTCAGGTTATTAATCGCCATGTACAGTGATAAGTTCTCATAAGACGCTCCTAGCTCTTGTAGACAGGTTATTAATCGCCATGTACAGTGTTAAGTTCTCACAAGACACTCCTAGCTCTTGTAGTCAGGTTATAAATCACCATGTACAGTGTTAAGTTCTCATATGACGCTCCTAGCTCTTGTAATCAGGTTATTAATCGCCATGTACTGTGTTAAGTTCTCATATGACACTCCTAGCTCTTGTAGTCAGGTTATTAATCGACATGTACATTGGTAAGTTCTCATATGACGTTGCTAGCTCTTATAGTCAGGTTATTAATCGCCGTGTACAGTGTTAAGTTCTCATATGACATTCCTAGCTCTTGTAGTCAGGTTATTAATCGCCGTGTACAGTGTTAAGTTCTCATATGACGCTCCTACTTTTGTAGTCAGGTTATTAATCGCCATGTACAGTGTTAAGTTATCATATGACGCTCCTAGCTCTTGTAGTCAGGTTATTAATCGCCATGTACAGTGTTAAGTTCTCATATGACGCTCCTAGCTCTTTTAGTCAGGTTATTAATCGCCATGTACAGTGGTAAGTTCTCATATGACACTCCTAGCTCTTGTAGTCAGGTTATTAATCGCCATGTACAGTGTTAAGTTCTCATATGACACTCCTAGCTCTTATAGTCAGGTTATTAATCGACATGTACAGTGTTAAGTTCTCATATGACGCTCCTACTCTTGTAGTCAGGTTATTAATCGCAATGTACAGTGTTAAGTTCTCATATGACACTCCTAGCTCTTGTAGTCAGGTTATTAATCGCCGTGTACAGTGTTAAGTTCTCATATGACGCTCCTACTCTTGTAGTCATGTTATTAATCGCCATGTACAGTGTTAAGTTCTCATATGACGCTCCTAGCTCTTGTAGTCATGTTATTAATCGCCATGTACATTGTTAAGTTCTCATATGACACTCCTAGCTCTTGTAGTCAGGTTATTAATCGCCCTGTACAGTGTTAAGTTCTCATATGACACTCCTAGCTCTTATAGTCAGGTTATTAATCGACATGTACAGTGTTAAGTTCTCATATGACACTCCTAGCTCTTGTAGTCCGATTATTAATCGCCGTGTACAGTGTTAAGTTCTCTGTTCTCAGTTCTCTGGCTTCTGCCAAGACATTGAGCACCTTCATTGTGGCTTTCTAGGCTATTGTGTTTTTGTATTATATTTGCACGAGCATATTTGTGTTTTACTTATATTGCCTATTGATGCTGCCTTGTTGGTTAGAGATTAGATCATGGCGGGGATTTCTTTATTTACACTGTCCTGTTTTAATGGGATGACACTAGAGTAAGTGTGAGGTTTGGTGCACCCTAGAACCGGTTTAAACACCCAATGGCCTACTTTGCCACTGACAGTTCCAAGGCGGTAGCCCTTTTGTCAACCCTTTTGTGTTTGAGATGTCTTTTGCATTTAATATTGCCTTTGCCATCTTGTTTGTCTGTTTGCGTGTTTGTATCTGTGTTTTGTGGTTGACTGTCCTCCTTGAATGCTACTTTCCCTGTCCGATCTTTTTATATTTCTTATTAATCGCCATGTACAGTTTTACGTTCTCACATGACACTCCTAGCTCTTATAGTCAGGTTATTAATCGCCATGTACCGTGTTAAGTTCTCACATGACACTCCTAGCTCTTATAGTCAGGTTATTAATCGCCATGTACATTGGTACGCCCCTACTCTTGTAGTCAGGTTATTAATCGCGATGTACAGTGTTAAGTTCTCATATGACACTCCTAGCTCTTGTAGTCAGGTTATTAATCGCCATGTATAGTGTTAAGTTCTCATATGACACTCCTACTCTTGCAGTCAGGTTATTAATCGCCATGTACAGTGTTAAGTTCTCACATGACACTCCTAGCTGTTGTAGTCATGTTATTAATCGCCATGTACATTGATAAGTTCTCATATGACGCTCCTACTCTTGTAGTCAGGTTATTAATCGCCATGTATAGTGTTAAGTTCTCATATGACACTCCTACTCTTGTAGTCAGGTTATTAATCGCCATGTACAGTGTTAAGTTCTCACATGACACTCCTAGCTCTTGTAGTCAGGTTATTAATCGCCATGTACAGTGATAAGTTCTCATATGACGCTCCTACTCTTGTAGTCAGGTTATTAATCGCCATGTACAGTGATAAGTTCTCATATGACGCTCCTAGCTCTTGTAGTCAGGTTATATATCGCCATGTACAGTGATAAGTTCTCATATGACGCTCCTAGCTCTTGTAGTCAGGTTATTAATCGCCATGTACAGTGATAAGTTCTCACATGACACTCCTAGCTCTTGTAGTCAGGTTTTTAATCGCCATGTACAGTAATAAGTTCTCATATGACGCTCCTATCTCTTGTAGTCAGGTTATTAATCGTCATGTACAGTGTTAAGGTCTCATATGACGCTCCTACTCATGTAGTCAGGTTATTAATCGCCATGTACAGTGTTAAGTTCTCATATGACACTCCTAGCTCTTGTAGTCAGGTTATTAATCGCAATGTACAGTGTTAAGTTCTCATATGACACTCCTAGCTCTTGTAGTCAGGTTATTAATCGCCGTGTACAGTGTTAAGTTCTCATATGACGCTCCTACTCTTGTAGTCAGGTTATTAATCGCCATGTACAGTGATAAGTTCTCATATGACGCTCCTCTTGTAGTCAGGTTATTAATCGCCATGTACAGTGTTAAGTTCTCATATGACGCTCCTAGCTCTTATAGTCAGGTTATTAATCGCCGTGTACAGTGTTAAGTTCTCATATGACGCTCCTAGCTCTTGTAGTCAGGTTATTAATCGCCATGTACAGTGATAAGTTCTCATAAGACGCTCCTAGCTCTTGTAGACAGGTTATTAATCGCCATGTACAGTGTTAAGTTCTCACATGACACTCCTAGCTCTTGTAGTCAGGTTATAAATCACCATGTACAGTGTTAAGTTCTCATATGACGCTCCTAGCTCTTGTAATCAGGTTATTAATCGCCATGTACAGTGTTAAGTTCTCATATGACGCTCCTACTCTTGTAGTCAGGTTATTAATCGCCATGTACTGTGTTAAGTTCTCATATGACACTCCTAGCTCTTGTAGTCAGGTTATTAATCGCTATGTACAGTGTTAAGTTCCCATATTGCGAAACTAAATGTACGTAATTCTAAATCAATGTTGGATACACAAAGCTCTTTAACTGACGACATGAGTAACCATCATACCTACAGAATATGTGTACGTCTAAAAGTTTGATACATGTACGAGGCATTTGTAGTCCTTTAATTCATCACTCGGTTCAGTTCTCAATAACTCGGTTTTATTGAGTCAGTCCGTGAGAGATAATATAAGGTACGCATCCCTCACATCACCTATCACCGGCTTAAGCTGTATTCTATTTTTTGTTCTTGATGACTCCAACGGACCAGTGCTTATTTGTAGGCGATGCGACGTTTTACCAGCCAATAATTACAATCGCTTATATTACAAATGTTGGATAGACAACACTCGTGACTCCAGAAAAGATTTACCTTGTACTTTGTCTTCTATTACATTATTTTAGATATACAACACGTGAGGTCCTCTAATTCCTCTATAATAACACAAACATGAATTACCATGTCGTGTGTGGTTTAGTTTTCCTTATTCGTAGTGTTACGTAGTCCGTATATTGACGGTGTGCATTTCCATGACTAAGGGTTCAAGTCCTCTTGCCCACCTAAACATTCTGGTGATTTTACATCTTACATCGTTTATCATCCGTGTCCACTCTTGTTTAAATATAGTCCCGCTAATGCAGTAGAGATAGAAGTTGAACGTGAAATTACTAGTTAGCAGACTACAAAAAATAGCGTTCCACAACTGGATGATTGCAAATTGCTCTGTGTCTGGAACCAACGTTATAGTACTGAGTGTTGTCACGAATATACAATACGGTGACGTTGTTAAGACGAAAAATGCACTCAAAACAAACAACATCTTCGTTGCTGAATTATTTCTTCTGCTTATGGTGCTTGTCTGTCCCGAGCTTGAAGTGGGTTGAACTTTTTGCTGTTGCATCTTCAATGTTACTGCGATAAGGCAGTTTCCAATAATAACTATTGTGATTGGGCAAATGTTTAAACAAATTAAAACCATATATTTCCAGGTTACACGGTAGAATTGGCCAAATGACTCCGACACGATAACGCACATTTTCACAACCGTTACAAATTCGCCTTGCATTTTGATTTGATCAACCAACTGAATATCATTTCCGAACAATAACGGACTTGCAAACGCTGCTAGAAAAGTCAACGTGACTAATGTTATAATCAAAGCAGTCCTTGGCGTCATTTTAGCTTTTGCAAAGGTTGGATATTTTGTAAACAGAGTCCTCTCTACAGTTATTAATACAAGTAACCATACTGAAAATCCTGCCGATGTGTAAAGTATCCAGTCTTGGAAAATGCAATTAAATATTGACCAATCCGCAACCTTAATATCAGTTAATGTATCTACTAAATTACACAAAACAGACGCCCAGATGAATACAGCATCAGAAACTGCCAAAAATAAAAGGTACACGGTTGTAGAATACTTCCTCAGTCGTCTTCGGGATAAAACCACGATGTTCACGGTGTTACCAACTGTTCCAAACACTAGCTGTACTATCGGAACTATTCGCCATATCCACAATGCTATACTACACAATATAAATCCAGTTCTGCCACATTTCGATGGTATTAATTCTATGACGGGAGCGTCATATGATCCGTTGTTTGTAGTATTGGAAAAATTAACGATAGATCGATTAGACATTTTAATTTGTTAGTAAAGTAACCTGTTCAACACTGTTTTTTATATCATCCGTTTTGATTAAACCGTTTTTTTTTATGTGCACTGTTTAACAACATTTAAATAAAAAGTTTTAACTTTACAAAATATTGTCTTGATGCAACCGTTCTTTGTAGGTGCACTGTTTAATAACATTGAAATAAAAAGTTTTAATTTTAAACAATATTGTTTTGATACAACCGTTCTTTGTAGGTGCACTGTTTAACAACATTTAAATAAAACGTTTTAACTTTACAAAATATTGTAATATTTTATTTCAAACGAAGAACTTGTTTTTAAATTAATTACAATATATATATATAATGATATAGCGTTCGATATTAGTATGCTACTTTATTGCGTTAGCATAATCAACACAGTTTTTTGCGAGCTTTTGATTTCAATATGAAGTTTACTTCCTTATATATATTGCCATTAATCTATAATCTTAAACCATACACGTTTTTTTTTAAGTATTGTCTTAATTAAATAATATTAATATTGGAAAACATCAAAGATCACATATTCCTATTTCACTTCTACATCGGCGTAATGCTGGCTGTTTTGTACATCAGCGTAATCCTGGTTGTATTCTACAAAAGTGTAATCCTGGCTGTATTCTACATCAGCGTAATATCCTGGTTGTATTCTACAAAAGTGTAATCCTGGCTGTATTCTATATCAGCGTAATCCTGGTTGTATTCTACATCAGCGTAATCCTGGCTGTATTCTACATCTGTGATTCAGCGTAATCCTAGTTGTATTCCACATCAGCGGAATACTCGTTATACTGAGTTCAGCCTTTCAATAGCTGGAGAAGTAATAGAAAAACATGTAGAATTACATTCATATTTATTCGCAACGACAGTGTTGGTATGACAACCGTCAGCAGTTTTGAATATGAACTCTTCGGGAATAATTACTGAGAAGATGACCACAGGAATGGAATAAAAAAAAAGAAGAGAAATGTAGCAGATTTGGTATCCCTGTGTTAATGGGAGGAAATACAATTTTAATATATAATAATTATCAGATTACTCATTATCTGAGAGAATATACTGAGCGAGATGTTTGTTCTGATAGCGAATGTAATTAAGTTATATATAGAGTATGGTTTCATTGAGTTGGCGTTGCCCATCGAGGTGTTTAAATTAATCAACGAGATGAAACCATACTCTATTTGTTTTGTAGCACGTCCATTTCAGCTCTATTTCAGTTATTCTAACTGTTATTATCACTGTTATTCTCACAGTTATTCTGACCGGTCTTATTTTCAATTAAACGATTTACACCTGTGTCTGAACAAAGAGAATTGTCTGTGACCATGATGAATGCAGAGCATTAAATCGTTTAATTTAGGGTAACTAAAGGGGCGTGGCTATACCGTACTACAACTACCGGATATTGGAATTTAGAGAACGGTCACTATGACGTCACAGTCTTACTAAGTACACCATGCTACAAAAAAGATAGAGTCTGTCTCAGCTCGTTGGACTGAACCGCATTTGTTTTTAAATAATTTAATATTTTCTTATTTTTACGTAGTAGTTCGTTTTGGTCGTTAGTTACATATTACAGGTCTCACGACACAGTGCATTTTTACTATGTTGGCCTATATGAATACAGCTTACTGGGCAAGTTTCCAGGCTAAAATTTACTTTTTTATTTGTCCGAACAAAACTGGACAAAATATGACACGTTGACCATTTTTTTTAAATTTTGAGTGGTGTCCACCAGTGCACTTTTTGTGGCATTCACTCCAGAGTCCGGATCTGATTCCTAATCTTCTTCAACACACATGCAACTGGCATATTTTGGTGGCAGTGTCGTCAAATAACTGCACATCCAATATTTAAAACCGAAGAACACACTGCTACTTGTTATGGAGTAAGAATTATCCTACCGTGCGTTTCAAGGGAGTTAACTGTGTAGTGAGACATACACACGATTTATTTTGAAGCAAATTTAGTTTGACAAACATTTTTATAAAAAGTATATTTGTTTCCCTTTGGTATACCAATAATATGGAAACAACACCGCCTTTATATGTGGCACTCTAAAACCCCGACTTTCATATCTGACGTTAGCAACGAATGAGATAAACCTAACTTGAAAAAAAAATCTTTGATAAAAACACTACCCTTGGTAACTTGGTAATAAAAAAATAAACCAAAGAAAATTTGAATAAATATATCAATGCTTCGATCAAGTTAAGCAGTTAAACAGTATTGTGCTAAAGCTGATGAAAACTCTGGGATTAATTTATTTTGGTCTATAACAATTCAGGCGAAGTTCTGATAAAATGTGTAATATAATCATTTTTCTACATTATATACAACTATACCACACAACCTTATCAAAGACAACATATTGCTCTCATTTAAAAGCTTTTGAACTCTTCTCCGTCAAGAACTATCACAACCTGACTTCTATGATAACGTGATTTACAAACTTCGTCAGATGCTTGGCTATGATCACTTTCATACTTTTTTTGTTAGACTTGTTAACAGGTGTTTCAAAAGGGGTTATGATCCTAAAATTTTGCAACGCACTTCAAGCTTGGTGGTGGAACCATTTACAGTTCGCCACTATGCGTTCCGCTTTAATTGTGCGATGACCGAACAGGCTGTACACTCTATAATGACGTCTACCTATAGCCCAAAAGGACGGTGACGTTTGATGTTTGTCTGCAATGTTGTCTTGTCGTGCCCTCAATGCTTTATTCTCTTGTTGCTCTGGCTTCTGCCAAGTCACTGAGTACCTTTTTCGTGGCTTATTAATAGTTCATGGCTGGTATTTCTTTATTTACACTGTCCCGTTTTATTGGGATGACAGTAGGGTACGTGTGCGGTGCTCTTTAGAACCTGGTTTTAACCCCCAACGGCATTTTCGCCACTATTGTCAACTCTTTTGTGTTTGCGATGTCTTATTTGGCCTTTTATTCATCTTTAAAGTTGTTCTTTGTTTCTGTGCCTGTGTCGTCCTTGAATGCTATTTTCCTTTACAATCAGTATAAGGAGTGGTCACCTGGGAAAACAGCATCAAAACTTCGTTTGATATAATCGAAGTTATACCATATCCGTACACATTACCTTTCGTTCCATTAATGCTGTTGTATTACTTATTTAAAAATGTATATATGTCAACGAATTGCTTATGTTGGACAAAGCTCCCGTGAAAATGTAGATAATGTAAGTTTTAATTTGTTTTCTCATTTAAAGACACTGTTTGAAATTAACATTACGTGGTATTGCCTTAATTCTATTAAGCGGAGGGAAATCTTATATAAGCAGGATTTTATAATGAATATTTCGACAATAAAACATCTTTAAAAACTTTTATTACTGGATAAAATGTGATAACCTGTTTAATAGTACTTATTAAATGATTCAATTTTACAATATGCAAATTAAAGTTTTATTTCATACACCAGCTAACCCCGTTTTAGCTTCTTGAAGAAGGCTTGAATGGGGTATGAAAGTTAATACCCGGACCACGTAATGACCAAAAAAAGAGTAGAGTAAAAGATAATTTAGTAGTGTTTTTCAGGTAAAATGTGTATTTTGTGTTTTCACATTTTAAAAGAATATTAAAAATAGTTTACGAGAAGTTAGGTGTTTGCTAATTGATGACATCAATGGCAGTTTTATAATCTGCTACTTTTCTATTTTATTTGTGATCGGTGCTTCCGAAGGATCTCCGGCGGCTAATCTGTACTTATTAACATCACACTAGCGTTCGTTTAGTGCTGTTTGGCGGCCGAAAATATAATAGTTCTTCTCACTTACTGGTCCTTTGGGATCGTCCAGCACATTCAATGTGTATTTCCAGTCTAATAGCGCTTAGAGCGTCAAATGTGCATCGGATATTATCTCTCATGAACAGACTCAATAAAACCGAGTCTGCTTTTGTCCTCTCTTGTTTGTTTTTATGAGTCCAATTTGTTAAAACTTTAAAAATTTGCATTTATTATTGCTTTTGCCTTCTTCTTGTTTGTCTGTTTGCGTGTTTGTTTCTGTGTTTTGTGGTTGACTGTCCTCCTTGAATGCTACTTTCCCTGTCCGATCTTTTTATATTTCTTTTTGTTTCTTTTTCTATATAGACTGAAAGGAAAAAGAAACGCAACTCGGGAATTTTCGCTATATATTGTATGTACAATATGCTGCTGTTAATCGAATGGTACATGGCTACGTAAGACCTTTCCTTTCGGAAAAAATGACTAAAACAAAAGGTAAGACAGGAAATAATATTCCTTCAAAGTTTCCTTATTGACAGCGTACGCGATTGGCTCAAACAGATGAGACAACTTAGGATGCACACTTTTGCAAACTCTTTACGTTAGATACAGTACTGAACTGGCTCAATTTTTCAAAAACTACGCTAACATTTATATATTTCTTGTTACAAAGTGTACTGTGATTAAACGTCTACATCATCACAGATGTGTGCTTTCTCTAACTAATTGCAACATTGTTTTTACAAAACATCTTGGGATTGCTTTGGAATATTATGTGGAATTAAGTGTGCATTATAATTATACAATATATAGCGGAAATTCCCGAGTTGCGTTTCTTTTTCCTTTCAGTATATATTGACATATCTAACAAGCATTTGCTTAGTGCAGTGTGGGGCTGTAAAATGTCTTCCCACACTTGCTTCAATTCAATTTAATTTTTCAGGTAAAATATCCATATACAAGTTATATAACAAAAAATTGGTAAGATGAGAAAATAAATTGCAGATAAACGAATCTGACTATCTGACTATTGTCAATTATCACAGAAATGCTATCAATCATTACATTATCAATAACAGTTTTATTATTGATATATCACAGATATGGTCATGCACTTTCCAGTTTCAATTTCTTTTTAAAATGTGTTGTCACTGAATTTGAATATAGTAAAAATTATTCATTTAGTTCACTGTGTAAGACAAAATTCAACTAGTACCAAATTAAATTGTATATCATTGAAACAGACATTTTTAGTGGTAAATAAAAATACCTTACTTTTTAAAATCGGTTGAGAAATAAAATGTTCACAGGCAAAAGTTGTTTCTGATAGGGCATTTTCAATGCAAAATGCTGCTGTATCAACAAATTTGAAGATTTCGTTTTTGAGAATTTCAATCCAAAATTGTATTGAATTAAAACACTCTGAAAATTTATTTAGCAAAATATTATGGCTAACTGAAGTTATGTGGGATTATTTTATTGTCTGCTTTCCCATCAACAAGGACTGCATTTACATGGGAAAAGCCCCGCCAAGATAACATTTTGGCTGTAAAATATTGATTTCACAACCAATGTTGAAAAACCTTTGGCTGAAAGAAGCGCCCCGAACAATAGCGTTCGTTCAGTAACGATCATATTGCAGCATCTATTTTTGCAGTACTTCTGCACTGAAGCAATTTTTGCAGTCAACTCCGTTTTCGGCCGTAAAAGGTCTTCCCGCTCTATGAACTTGAAGTAGTAGTGTTACTATGTTACTGTTCACCGATTCTTTCCTCTCCTAAGCAGCCTGAGCCTGTTACTTTCCTCTCTTGTGTGTGTTCGTCACGGAGTGTTCCATTTTTTATATTTATTTGCTTATAATATATTGAAAGCAAGCAAATTCGTGTTTTCCTAAATTACAAAATATCAAGATTATGTTTATTGTCTAACACTGTCTTGAAATACGATAAGAACATTTTAAAACATTAATATGTGTTACACAAATGTGTAAGTGTTAGTAAATGCATTGTTTTGTGTTTGTTTAAAAATGTAATTCATGACCCCGATATTTTTTGTTTCTAACTATCATGTCATATCCAGTTTCGTGAATCATCGGTGACTATTTATTATTATTTATCATGCAGATATGCACTTTTCTGCCTAATAAAGCGGTGACCTAATACATTTTGCTTTATTAGGCACTGACCAATACGCAAATCTATGCGGAATCCCTTGGCGATTATTGTACTAACGTTATCTGACGTCATGTACGTAACATTATCTGACGTCATAAAACAGACAAAACAACAACATGGCGGCGTCCTCGACAAGCGTAATATACTACGAAATCGGTACTAACAGCAAATTATACAAAAATGTGGATAATCTACATGATGAATAGAATATTATGTCATGGTCTTTATAAAGCTCGGTACGAAAACGAAGAATGGCTCGGCTTGATAGTAAAAGCCACGGAAATAATATTCTCTAATTATTATTTCCTATCAACCAAATAATAAGTATCTGATATATATCATTATAGGTGTTCTGGCTCAAAACCTAAATCACCCAAAATAATCTAAAATCACCACACAAAAAATTTCAGTTTTCTGAAAATTAAGTCAATTAAACTGGTTATTTAGCATGTCTCAGGCGCTAAATAACCCAAGATTTTAAGATTGAAATGTGAAAATGTTTTAAATTTGGATGTTTAAATTTTCTTGTAAAATAGAGGTTAAACATTAAAACTTAGGTTAACAAACTTTTTTAAAATAGGGGTAGTGAAGAACACAAGTTTAATTTTTTTGTAATATTATAAAATGTTTCTTTAATGCAAAACAAATTTGTTATCAGAAATTAACAAAATATGTTTTTAAACCTCAATACATCTAAATTGGAGACGTACATCGTTGTACAACTTTAACTTCCAGTTTTCGTGTTTCAATCTAATCGAATGAGCACCACAACCAACACACACTTGATATCTTGCAGAAGTGCCTTTTTTACATTTTAGGCACGGTAACACATGACTTGTTTTTAATATTTATGCAAACTGCAATAATCGGAATTTTTTGTTGGCTTGCTTTTACATGGATTATGTAATCCAATTTTAAGAAATTGACAAACATTACTTTCCATTGTCTTTTTTGTATATGATTATTTTATATTTAAGAAAAAATATTTTTAATATATAACCCATAAAGTATCGAAAACGAGAAGACTATAAAATAATTAATACTTCTGTTTAAAACAGGTGTAATAGCTAAGCAAACACTATCTAACGGTATAAATGCATTAAAACCAAAGGAAACTCTAAAAGAGGTTAATTTTCAAACATTAGAAAATTTACTCAAGAGACGACGTGCTAAAAAACAACGTAAACGAGAAAAGCAAAAATATGATAAATTACAAGATGAGCAAAATCAGAAATATGCTAAATCACGAGACAATGTTATAAATGAATTGAAAGAGCTTAATGATAGAAAATCTATAGAACAGTTAAAACTGGTTGACAAACCATTATGTGGCTATTTTAAAGCATACGAAATATCTGCCGAGAAATACAAAGACCCTCAAAAACTATTTCGTGATAAGAAATCCATTATCACAAAACAAATAAGCAAAGAGCTGACAAAGATGAATGGATTAAAGTTTCAATTAGGTCTTACTGTAAATTTATTCAAAGATGATGGTGATACCAAAAAATATACCACAGCAGTATTACACAGCGAGCAAAAAGCAATCTTAAACTCTGAAAAAAAATATGAATTGTACGATAAATCATCTGCAAATATACAAGAGAGTCTTGAAAGATTTACAAACACAGCATCCGGATTAGAAATTGATTACTGTGTTACGTTTTATTTAAATATTGCAAAGTACGAGCCGTTAAAAGGTTCTTCATATATTCCTTTACCCAAAGCAGTAGCTGATAAGAAAGCAATTATAAATGTGAAAAACAATGATGATCAGTGTTTGTTTCATGCAATAAATTCAGCTTTAAATCCAGCTAAAAAGAATTCTGATAGATTATCAAATTATCCTAGTACAGAGTTTTTAAAGAAAGAGGGTATTGATTTTCCCACTCCAATTTCTCAAATTTCCAAAGTAGAGAAACAAAACAACCTTGCTATCAACGTTTATGGATATACCATAACAGGAAAAAATAAAAAGGTATCTGTTTTTCCATATTAAATATCAGAACAACCAAAAGATACCGAGCGAATTAATTTGATCTTAATATCTGAAGACACTGAGGTTGAATCAGAGAACGAAGATGATCCAAATAATGAAGAAGGAATTATAGATGACAATTGTAACCCTGATGATTGTCCCAACGAACCAAAAACAATAACAACAAAATATCACTATTGCTGGATTAAAAATTTAAATAGATTACTTTATGATCAAAACAAATATCACGGTAAAACTTATTTCTGTGATCGTTGTCTTTACGGCTTTTCAAGAGAAGATCTACTTACCAAACACAGAGAAGACTGTGAGGGTATCAACAAAAATTCTTGCAAAATAGAAATGCCTAAAGAAGGTAAAAATACTGTAAAATTTAAAAATCATCAAAATCAGATGCCTGTGCCTTATGCAATATGTGCTGATTTTGAGAGTATAATCAAACCGCAATCAATCGAATTTGGAAAAAAATCTGAAATCACAAATGTACACGAAGCTTGTGGTTTTGGATACCAGGTTGTCAGATATGATGGCAAAGCTGAAGAACCTGTTATTTACAGAGGTGAAGATGCTGTTGAAAAGTTTTTAAATCACTTAGAATGTGAGAAGAGCAACATTAATAAAATATTTGCTCGCCCAAAACCATTAATCATGACGCAGCAAAATGAGGAAGATCATGAAAAAGCAACACATTGCTGGATATGTGAGGATGAAATAAAAAATGATAAAAACGGTAAAGTAAGTGACCACTGTCATTTTACAGGTGAATATAGAGGTGCAGCACATAAAAACTGCAACCTAAAACTAAAAATAAAACCAAATAAAACAATCATTCCTGTTGTATTTCACAACCTCAAAGGTTATGATAGTCATCTTATAATGCAAAAAATACATAAAATGACAGGTAATATTACATGCATTCCAAACAACGCTGAAAAGTATATTTCATTTAGTGCTGGACAACTTAGATTTATGGCTTCGTCTCTGGAAAAATTGGTTAAAGCAACAGACAAATCTGATTTTAAAATTACCAAAAATCAGTTTGGAAAACAAACACATTTACTTTTACGAAAAGGTGTTTATCCATACGAATATATGGACAGTATGGAAAGATTTAAGGAAACGCAATTACCGCCTATAGAAACGTTTTACAGCAAACTAACTGATGAAAGTATAAGTTCCGAAGATTACGAATACGCTCAAAAAATATGGAAAGAGTTTAACTGTAAAACTTTTGGAGACTATCATGATTTATATCTAAAAACTGATGTAACTTTGTTAGCAGATGTGTTTCAAACTTTTAGAAAAACATGTATGAGTGCATACAAACTTGATGCTTTACATTACTATACAGCACCTGGATTATCTTGGGATGCTTTACTTAAACATTCAAAAATAGATTTAGAACTTTTGAGAGACATTGACATGCACTTATTCATAGAAAAAGGAATGCGAGGTGGTATAAGTATGGTATCAAGACGATATGCCAAAGCAAACAATCCACATGTAGTTGATTATAACCCTAACGAGGAAAACAACTTTTTAATGTATTTTGATGCAAATAATCTTTATGGATGGGCAATGAGTCAGCCACTTCCATATTCTGGCTTTGTTTGGAAAACCAAAAACAAGAGTGGAAATTTTTTTAAAACAAAACCTGGCAAAGGACAAATGCTTGAAGTTGATTTGGAATATCCTAAAGAACTTCATGAAGCTCACAATGACTATCCGCTTGCACCGGAAAGATTAACAGTGAAAAACGAATGGTTGTCTGAATACCAAACAGACCTGTTAGAAAATAATGGCATGATAAATACAGAACAACTAGTTCCCAATCTTAGAGACAAAGAAAAATATGTGATACATTACAAAAACCTGCAACTGTATTTATCTTTAGGCATGAAACTAAAAAAAGTACACAGAGTATTAGAATTTAATGAAAAACCATGGATGAAATCATATATTTGCTTAAATACAGAACTTAGAAAAAAAGCTAAATCACAATTTGAAAAAGATTTTTACAAACTTATGAACAACTCTGTGTTTGGCAAGACAATGGAAAATCTACGCAAGCGGACAGATATAAAACTAGTCAAAACTAACGGCTCTGAAAATGAAAAGATAAGAAAAATAATAGCCAAACCAAACTTTAACAGGCGTATAAAATTTTCAGATGAATTATCAGCAGTACATGTAAACAAAACAAAATTAACATTAAACAAACCAATCTATGTTGGGATGTCAGTATTGGATTTATCAAAGTATATGATGTATGATTGGTATTATAATACCCTAAAGAAAAGGTACGGAAATGACTGTACTTTATTATACACAGACACTGACAGCCTACTGGTAAACATCAAAACAAATGATGCATACAAAGATATGGTTGAAATGAAAGATGAATATGACTTAAGTGATTATCCGAAATACCATCCAATGCATGATGATACAAACAAAAAAGTATTGGGTAAAATGAAAGACGAATGTGCTGGTGTTGCTATAGCTGAGTATGTTGGATTAAGACCTAAACTATATTCTGTTTTGAGAGCGGATGAGCAGATGATTGAAAAAGTAATAGATAAAATGAAAGATGAATGTCCTGGTGTTCCGATAGTTGAGTATATTGAATCAAGACCCAAACTATATTCTATTTTAGGAGGGGATGTGCAGGTGATTGAGAAAGTAACAAACAAAATAAAAGATGAATGTGTTCCTATAGTTGAATCCAAACTATGTTCTATTTTGGGAGCGGATGAGAAGATGATTGAAAAAGTAGTAGATACAATAACAAATAAAACAAAAGATGATGGTGAGTCTATAGCTGAATATATATCTAGGAATATTGGATTAAGACCCAAACTATATTCGATGTTTAGAGCGGATGTGCAAAATGTTAAGAAAGATGAAAATATTGGATAAAAATCCAAACAAGATTCTATTTTGAAAGTGAATGAGCAGATTATTAAAAAAGCAAAGGGTGTAAAAGAATATGTAACCAAAAAAAAAAAAAACTTTGAAAACTACAAGGATGCATTGTTTGGCAAGAAAAAATACACCCATAAAATGAATATGATGCGATCAATGAAGCATCAAATATATGGCATAACAGTAAACAAAGTTACACTATCACCATTTTACTCAAAAAGATATATACGAGAAGATGGAATTACAACTGATGCACATGGTTTCTATAAAAACTTATGAATTTGGGTATCAGCCGGAACAATAGGTAATTCTTCTTTGACAAATCCTCTTTGAGGCGCTGGTGCTTTCAAATAATAAACTCTTATACCTTGCGTCACCATATAACTTTTAATCTTGTGAATATCTACACTCCACATTGGATCAGTTGCTCTGCGTCTTCCACCTTCTTGTTCCCCGAGTTGATATAAATATCTTACACTTGCATTCATACAGATAGGATCATCTTTTAATATTTTTGTTTCAACAGGAGCAGGCTTTTTTGTCTCCGCATTTATGGCTTTAACAACTTCTGGTAATCTCTTTACCCATTCTCTATTACGTTTTTGCGATTCTATTTCCTTAGCATACTGATAGCCAAATAATCTTTCAGCTAATGTTCTGTTAAATCTTTCCACTAAAGCTTGGTCTCTGTGTATTTCTGTTCTGCCCCGTCTGATATTCACATTGTGATTTGACATCAACTGTGATACTGTACCCATAAATTCTCTGCCTGGATCCACTTGTAATAACTTTGGATATTTTAAATGTCGACTGTATATATTTTCAAATGCTTTAGCAACTTCTTTACTATCCTTGGAAGTCAGTGGCTCTGCTTCTTTATATCTACTTGCAATATCAACCACAGTCAACGCATATTTATATGTCTTGCGTCTAAAAGTATCATGCGGTAAAAATAACAAATCAGCTTGATGCACTCCATTCTTAGCAGAAACATCAAACCTGGGTCTAACTATTTTCTTTGGCGCAGGTAAATAAATCTGCCACACAGCTTGTTTCTTTAAAAATTCTAATGCCTTTTTTTCACTGACACCAGCCTCTTTTGCTAATTTTTTAACTGCTGTGTAACCTCTCCAAAATCCTTTTGGGCTGTAATAAATCTTTTCCATTTTTTTCTACTAAAGATTAAACTTTATATAACTATAAAGAAAAAATGGATATCACAACTGCACAATTTGATGAACTGCTTGAAGAGCAATATCAAAATAGCACAAAGAAATGGACAGACTTGGAACTAAATAAAATATACACTATTACAGATACGAAAATAGTATAAACTGAATATGGTCCATCCATGGTATTGACATTATTAGACAACGGTGAAGTATGGGCGCCTGGTCATCTCAAAGATAAATTAGAGAAGAGTGCTAAACCACCATATTATATGCGACCACTTGGATTGAAACCATGTACGAACAACAAAAAAAATTGGTATCATGCATATGACTTAGTCTTTTCAAAGTAAACATATTTAGTTATTCCAAATCTAAAGTAATTACAGTTTTAAACTATTTTTTTTTATGAACTCAATTTGTACGCCACAAAAACAGTTGCAGCAATGCCCACCACAATAAACGTAATTTCTCTATTCTGTTGATCCGGAGATGGTGTATAAAAATCACTCAACATGGGCTCCGGTTCCAAAAGCAAATGTTTACCAGTTATGTAATAATACTGTTTCATAGCCTGATCCACATTATCAAAAGTCTGCTCTGCATGATGTTCTTTTTGCAGTTGCTTATTAATAAAATCTAATCTCTCTGTTCTTTTTTTATTCCACTCCGCTTGTGCTGCGTTTAATTGTTCCACTGCTTTGTCATGCCTTTGTCTTTCCTCATCTGAATGACTTCCCATTTTTGAAAAGAAATAATTTGAACCACTAAACGCTAATGCATTTGTTAATGCGCCACCTATCATCATTGCTACTGCACTTGCCATTTTTTTATATATATATATTTAAAATTATTTCATAATATCCGCAGGAATAATACCTTGCTTAATCAACATATCCCTCGTAGCCATTGCTAACATTATATCCACAGACAGCATCCCAAAATCTGTCATATTAAAATCCACTTTAGGTGCTGGTCTTTTTAGTAGTTTTCTGCCAATCTCAGAATATCCAACAGTTAGAAGTGTTTCCACTCCAGCATGATACATCATATTTACAATTTGTTTTACGTCAATACTTGCTGCCATTTTTTTATATTATTTTTATATATTTTTTTTAAATAAATTATTAAAAACAATCAAACGGGTCTTTTGGTGCAACACGAACAGCAGCAGGTTGCACAGGTTGCGTAGCAGGTTGCGTAGCAGATTTCTTGTTATAAATATACAAACCCAACCCAGCAATGCCTAATAAAACCACACACGGTGGAATATCATTTTTGTATACGTTTATTTTGATTTTTTCTGGTTCTTCTTCACCCATTGTTATTTTTGTTATTTGATTTGCAGCATTTTGATTTGTAACATCTTGAAGCAAACGCTTTGCCTTTCTTGCCGCTGCTCCTTTTTTTTTAGCTTCTATTCTTTTTGGATTTTTTACTTTTTGTTGTTCAACAGGTTGTGTAACAACAGGTATAACTTCACTCTCTTGATTCTCCATTTATATTATCTGTATTTTTACTTTTATTAAAATCAATACGTCTAACAGTTGTCGGTATTGCTGTAAATGGTGCGAAGCACATTCTATACCTGTAATACAACTCACAACAAGCACTTGTCAAAGCATGATTAATAAATGGGTCTTCCTCCAAATCTTCTATCAGTTTTGGTGGATTGGTTACATTAAAATATTTTGATACTCCCATCACATACAAGTTAATAAAAGAATTGCCTAAAGTCTTGGTCATACTTGCCCCAAGCCTTGCTTCAATCTGCAGTAAAGTTTGTTAATTTCATCTGATGGCATGCTATCTATAGTCGTGAGTTGTATTTCTTTACCCAAATATTGACGACTACCACCGCCAGCCACTATGGCTGATAATCTTTCTTTTTTTGTTTCTTGTTGCTTTGATTCATCACGTTCTGTGAAACCTTCCGATATGTCTTGTAATAGTTCTTCCGCGTTCATTTTTATATTAATAATTTTATTTTTTATCTTGAAATAAATATAAAACATAAAACAACCAGCTGCGATATTCATGCAAGTATTAATTGTTAGTATTGTTAATAGCATTGTTATTAATATTGCTATTTTTTCTATTAACATTATTAATTTACTGCAAGCATTGCTATTAACATTGCTACTTTGCTATGAGCAATGCTATTAGCAATACTATATTCATGGTCAGTATTGCTATTAACATTACTACTTTGCTGTTAGTATTACTATTAGCAACAGTTGCAAAAAAAGGTATTATACCTGCGGATATTATGAAATAAATATATTTCGTAATAATAAAAAAATATTATATAAGAAAAAATGGATTTGAAAATAACAGACGGTGAGAATAGTGATTATGGCAAAAATAAAACAGCACTGGAAATTATGACAAGAGATGACGATGACGTAAAATGTTGTATATGTGTTTCAGAAAGTAAGTTTTTACAAACGTATGCAAAAGGTGCACAGGAAACGCCTGCAATTTCTGTGACAAAGGACGGTGTAGAATATTGTATATGTGAGCCAAGAGGGTATGTTTTACAAGCCCCGAAAAACATGAGTAGTGATGTTGTACCGATATTGGTTAGTGCATTGAGTTTATGGTTTATATGGGACACTCTAGTTTGTATTTTTGAAAAATATTATTCAACCCAATAACCAGTTGGTTGGTCAGTCCTCAATATCAACTTCGAATATTTAGTCTTAGCTAAAGCTTTTCTTATTCTGGTTCTCTCTTCCAGCGTTGGAATAACATCTTTTTCTCTCAAACAATTTTCATAACTATCTCTGTCTTTGGTGTAAAATATACACAACCATTTTGCTTGCTCTCTCAAATCTTTCAATACAGAATTATATCTCTGTGATATAACCCACACTGATTGTTTAGCGTGACGACCAGAGAATGCCAACTCTGACAACATATCTTTTTTCTTTGTTAATTCTTTTGTGGCGGAGCAATCATCAATGATGTATAATGTGGGCTGGCCAGCATATCTTTTGAAAAACAAACGCAACAGTTCTTGCAGCATTTCTTTACCGTTGCTCACGGGATTGACAATTATTATTTTTTTATCTTTTGGATGTCTTACATCACCTATCCAGGATCTATTTTTATAAGCCTCGTTCCAGTCTATGGTTGGACACAATATAATTATATGTTCAAAAACGCCAACATACTCTTGTTCAAGTATGTCAAGAACAAACTCTGTTTTACCACAGCCTGTCTGACCACAAATAATGGCACTGTGTGAATATTTAGGATATTTTTGTTGTAAACTAGTATCGTACTTCTTTGAATCTTCCATCTTCGAAATTGATTTGCGCATCTTGTATTATATATATATAAATATTTAAAGTTTGATCTGCATCTGCTTTTTTATTTATTAACATCGTTATGCCTTCACTGCCGTTTTCTATTCTTCTTCCACTGCCGTATAATAAATTGTCATCACATGTTCTAAGGTCAAGCCACAAAGCATATGCTTTTGTCAAATAAGTCTCAAGAGAAACATTGGTAAAGTTTAAGTCCCTCGCTGCTATTTCTGTCTCTTTGTTTCTTTTTGATGTTAAAGCAAAATATTTGTTGATTTCATCCCAATGTTGATATGCCTTCATGCCCTGACTATACAACTGATTTGGTACTCCCTCTATTGTCATTTCAACCTTTTCAATCTTTGGTTTGTAATAGGTTTCTGCGCTTGTTCTTTCTGTGTCTTCAAACAGCATTAAAATACCTTTCATGCTCTGTGCTGGTACATTAATGTTGATATTCCAAAGGGTTTCAGATTTGTTTGCTGTTATTTTTCTATGTCGCAAGATACGATCATACATAAATACTATCTTACCATTGATTTGCTGTCTTATTTGTCTGGATAATTCAACATCACTAACCGTATCGAATTCCAAGCAGATATTTTTTATTACATAAGATGCATCAGCATCAGTGCTTTTGATAACTTTGTTATAATCGTTAAACGTTAATTCATATTCTAACCTATCACCAAGCCCCGCTTGATAAAATGGCATATGATTTTCTAACATTTCAAAGTCCAGTGGAATACAAAATCTATTTCCATAAGCTGCTGCTATAGCTTCATCTCCGGTGTCTGAGGAAGCATCTCCCGCGCTAACTCTATGTTTTAGCATGTTTGATTTACCTTGGTAAGCTGTGTTTAATCGTTCAGTAGGGCTTTTCCATAAATCTACATAACAATGATATATATCACTGTCATCTATTGACTTGACTTCATTGCCACTTATTCTTATTGTCATTTTTTTCAAAATTGTTCTACCCAGATTTTGAAATAGAGTAGCGTTGGCGTCTGTTCTGCTTTTAAGTTCTATTTCAAGGGCAAACCGAGAAGTACGAGGAACTATCACATCATTAGTACTTAGATTGGGAAATCTTACAAGCAGTTGCTGGTTTTGGTCTATTGTTGATGGATTATTAGTTATTACTACACTTGTGCGAATGCCCTTGGCACCATGAGGCTCTCTTAGTTTTCTATGAGGGCTGAGTTTGTTTCCGTAAGCTGACATTGTTTTTATTTTTTAAATATATTTTTTAAAATTAAATTAAATAAACAATGGCTGAAGGAGGATTTGAAAATCCTGCGTTCGATCCAGATGTTGAAGATGTGGATGAAGATGCCTGGCTAAATGAATTACTTTTTGACGAATCAGAATTTACACAACCTGGCCCAGAATTTCAGAGACAAATTGTAAATGAAAATAACCATATTGATCAGCTTGAAGGGGAAGATAAAACAGAAGAACAGCTTAAACATTAGTAGATGAATTGTATAAAGAATTTAACGAGAATATCAGCAAAATTGATTATTAAAATTTCAAAATGGCTAAGGACAAAAACGGTAGAATAATGTTATTTGCAGCTCAGTTGGGAACAGATGATGTTCCACTTACTTATCATAGGGGAAATAATGCAGTCAAATTTTATGCGCTGGACACTCTACTTGGAAAATATGGTGTTGGCTTTATCAAAAACACATTAAAAATATATGATTATTTAGTTCCGGCTACTAGACTGGCTCAAGGTAGAAAATAATTAGCATCCTTGGCAAAAACAAGAAATACCATCACAAAAGCAGTAGAAAATATACCAATGCAAACTTTTTCAACAACTGAAGATGTACAAAATACAGTAGATGCTGTAAATGTAATTGAGAGTGATTTGAGTAATATAATAGATGAAACTCATTCTAAAACTGCTGTTTCAACACAAACAAATATAGACAAGCGTAAAATGGATGGAATAGTAAAAGCGATGACAACTGGCAGGGAAGAACTCGTCAATAACTTGGCAAAACTCACTGAGCTTAAAAAAGACCGAACGAAAGAAAAACAAAAATTAGAACAAGCTAAGGCTGATGGTGATGAATTTCAGATAAAAAAAAATAGCTAAAAAGAATTAGCTATAAAAGACATTGAAGATGAAATAAGTGCACGACTTGAAGCGGCGAGTGAAATCACAAAAGCATTACGCAGTCAAATAAACAGGATCAAAGAAACTATAAATAGGGTGTTAAAAAAAGACACAACATTGGGTGAGAGAATAAAAACATTATTCAGAGAGCAAGGTATTACTATTGTTAGTATTTTGACTGCCTTTGGTATGATTATTGGGGTATTAGTTGAGACCATTATTCCTACAAAGGGAGGAGGGACTGCACCTGTTCCAACTCCAAAACCTGACCCGTCAAGTGTCAAGGACTGGATAAAAAAAAACTACTTAATCTTGGTAAACTTCTTGCCAACCTAGCTGGTAAAGCTGCTGCAGCACTTCCATGAGTTATTGGTGCAATAGTATCATGGCTTTTATCTGCAACAGGTAATGTTATTAATTGGCTTGGTAACACTCTATGGGCTTTGCTTGTGTTTGTTTCCGGGTTGTTGTATGTGGCAGTCAAAGAGTGGTTCAGTAAATCTCGTAAATAAGTAATGCAGCAAGACCTATTACTATAGTACCAACAATTATAGTTGTTTTGTTATCTTCGTGTTCAATCGCTATTTTTTGTATTTCTGGTGGGTTATGTTCCATAGTTTTATGTATTGATGATTTATCAAAGTCAGAATGTTCCGGTAAAAATTTCTTTGTTGTGGTGCCTTGAAAAGGTTGAATAATTTTTGGTGGCACTGGTTTTACGTTTACATCATTATTCAATCCTAATGCTTGTGCATCGGTTGCTATTACAATTTCATTATGGTAGTCTTGTATTATTCCGATTCTTAATTCCATGTCGCTCGGAGACATGTACAATCCACTTCCATAGACAAAATTACTTTACTTCTTGCATATTTTAGAGTGTTTTCATATCTTGAAATTTGACTGGGCAAGTCGATGGGGCTATTTATTGCGTCCTCTACATTTGCCAGAAATTGTTTCTCTGCATCAAATGCCGTTCCAATTCCAAGTATATCAGTTCTTGTTTGTGATTGTGAACCAAGAATTGCCCAGCAGTATGTTCTTATGCTGTCATTAATTCTTTCTACTCCTGCCCTTGTAAATCCAGATGAACAATCTAGTATAAAAGTAGACCAGCTGTTGTCAGCCTCAAATCCTTGTGCAATGTAATCAATGTGATATGTTTTATCACTCTCATAGACTGTAAAACTCATCGTTTTGTTGTCGTATACAGTATTTACCAAAGGATGATAACCAATATTTGTCCAGTAATTATAAATTGTTCCTAGACCATTATTATAGCTTTGTTTCTGTCTCCAGTCTGAATATAAATCAACGTTAAACTCCTTGCATATTCTCTCGTATGCGTTTCGGTTATATGTGTTATTAAATGCATTCCAATTTGAGTCTTGCGGCATTGCTACACTCATTTCAAATAATATTCTTCTAACTTGGTAATAGACATGAAATCGAAATAACGAACCAAACAGAGCATCAGCTTTTAGATGGTTGTTGAAATCAATACCACATCCAGTTGTCGCACACCAAATAGCAAAGTTTAACTGATTCTGCTAAAATAACATCCAATCTGTTTCCCAGCGTTGGACTATAGAATCTGATTTAACGTATGGGAGTTTGTATTTTTCAAAGACATTGGGAAATGATGCTTTAAAGCCTTTACCGTCTGATGTAATAACTATGTTTTGATTTATTATATCTATCACTTTCTTGCTAAAAGTATTTGAATAGTGAGCATCTGGGTTATAGTTGAATTCTTTAGAAATCATTTTTATTTGTGTTTTTATATATATATATATTAAAAAAAAAATGTTTCATACAATTTCGAACATAGACAACTCTATTAACTTACAACAGTATATCGATAATAGAGATGGAACTAAGCGCGTCGGATTAAAAAGTTTTACATACACTATCGGTTGGTATAATATTATTCATGAAACCGTAAAGAAAAGAAACCAAGACAAAATAGAACATTTTCCAGGTGGACTCTATAACATTCCATACTTGGCAAAAAAGTTTAAAAAGCTAAATGAAAATATTATCCTGGACAGTATTGAGCAAATTGGTAGAGCCATTATAGATACGTCAATAGAGACACGAATGTCAAGCGGTCTTTCAAAAATGCTGGGATTCAAGGACAGAAAATGGTTGACAGGTACTACTTTAGGAGATTACCCAATTAATTTAGCTCCTTATAAACAGCTATATGTTCATCTGAAACAAGTTAATACAAGTAGTAATTATTTCAATGGTGCACCAAGCACTATAATAGGTGTTGTACCGGTGGTAAATAAGCAGTATGGAGATATTGTATATACAAGTTTTTATCCTGAATATCACTGTCTTATGAATGGTGTAATTACTGAATTGAAAATAGAAGTTAGAGATGAGTATGGCAACAAAATAGATAATCACGGTTTGCCTATGACTTGTGTTTTAGAAATTATTTAAAAAATATATTTTTATAAAAAAACAATGAGTATATTTGGACCACCAACAAGCCCTAAAAAAACAGAAGACTTAGAGGCTTTGATAGATATTGTTTCAAATTTACATAGGCGACCAGTTTAATCATTTGAGAGATAGAGTTGATAATCTTAAATATGGGATTATAACAGTATTTGCAGAGGCTAAGGGCCCACTTGTGTTAAATAGAATACTCTGATTTGGTAATGGTGGGGCAGAATCAAATGTGGGGCATGCAATGACACGCCGTGGACGGATTATGGGAATAGGTTTAGCAAGTGACCGATTAGTTGGTGACGTAACTGTAATAGTTTCTGTCAATGGTGTTGAACAACCAAATTATGGTATAACGCTTCACATCATCCCACGCAATCATGATAACTTTGATAAACCTTTAGAGATTGGTGCTGGTTCTGTTGTTAACTTTGTATGCAAGGTTGCTAACGCTACCGCTGTAAATACGTGGCATCATTATTAATTGAATTAATTTAATTTTTTATTTATTAATAAAAAATGAAGCAACCAACAGCACCAAGTTTATATCCTGAGTTGCCAGTGTGAAAGACGGACAAAATTATAGATTACAAAAGATTTCAGAAATTGAAAAAAAGTTAATTACAGAACGAGATATACGTCAGTCACTTTATAAAAAATATAAACGTGGTATTAATATTACAGATGGAATTGACACTACCTTGATATCTGCAGGTGTTATTATGGCTGGGATTGGATTTGTTATTACAGTTTTGTTACCTTTAGAAATAGCAGCAATAGTCTGCGGAGCTACAGGTGTTTGTATTAATTTTATCAGCCGCAAGCTTAATGCAAAAGCTCAAAAACATCATGAAATAAAAACTTTGGCAGAGGCTAAGTTGAATAGCATAAAGCAGTTAATATCAAAAGCGTTGAGTGATGCACAAATATCTGATCAAGAGTTTAACATGATTTTAGATGAGTTGGATGAATATTATAGTTTAAAACAGGACACCAAACAAAAAAAGGCTAAAATAAGTGAAGTTCAAAAAAAAGAACTAGTAGAACAGGGAAAAAAAGAAGCAATGGCAACCTTACAAAAAAGTCTAAAAAGTGTGTAATAAATTGTTTTAGTAATGTGTATGAGTACGATCCACCATCTTTGTATTCAACCTAAGTTTTAATGTTTAACCTCTATTTTACAATAAAATTTAAACATCCAAATTTAATACATTTTCACAATTCAATCTTAAAATATTGGGTTATTTAGCGCCTGAGACATGCTAAATAACCAGTTTAATTGACTTAATTTTCAGTAAACTGAAAAATTCTGTGTGGCGGTTTTAGATTATTTGGGGTGATTTAGGTTTTGAGCCAGAACACCTATAATACATATATATATATCTGGAATATATAACGATTGTGCAGATGTGGTTAAATACGCATCTTTTATATTAACGTTAGTCAGATTTATTGAATTGTCTTATGGTTTTATCTATTACATTTTCGTAACTCAGCTTGAAGCATCTAAATTGATGATAAGCATTTGAACTGAGGTTTTGTTATCGTAAGCCTAAATATGCATGATCTTATTAGGAGAATTAAGCCATAGCTCACTTACAATTTCATTGTTTGTTTTTATTGTCACATAAACATATCAAGACGAAAGAATCAGGGAAATGTAATGGGTATTTGAATAAAAGTAGATATAAAGGTCGAACCGAAAATGTAGCATTCAAGGACCACAGTCAATCCGAAACACGCACCGACACTAACGATACTAATAAAGATGAATAAAAAGTAAGATATGACACAATAAACATAAACGGGTATAGGAGGCGGGGCCAGGAGCCGCGAGAGGAGCTGTATCTTATAATTACCGCACATGAACAGAATCAATAAAACAGAGTCTGCTACTTTTCCCCCTTGTTTGTTGCTTCCAATGATCACCTTTTCATTATTTATTATATGGCTACAGACCCAGTTGCGTTCAAATACCCCCAAAAATGCATTTCATTTGCATTTTTGTTTGCATTTTTTAAAAATAGCATTTATTGCGTTCTTGAATTCATTCAGCGTTTATAAACGAATCTATGTGTTCATTTAAATACTCGAAACTCGTTCCTAAGCGCAACATAATGTGTGCATTTAAATGCACAAACGGAGAAAATGCATTTACGTTCGTTTGTGCAGCGTTTAGTTCTTTTAACAATCTAATTAAGCTTTATGCAGCTCTTCCGTAAAGTGGCGGAGAAAGACAGTAAGAGAGACTTACTGTCTCTGCAGGAAAATGGAATTTGTGGTAATTATCGACTCAAACGCGTTCAAAAGAATTATCCGAAAAAAAATGCATTTCAGTGTTTGCGTTCGCTTCAGTGTTCAGCACAATTAATTCATTTATTGTTCATTCTGCATTTATTAAAATGAACTCAACTCAGCGTTCATTTTGCATTTAGAGTGTAGATCGCGCATCGTTCATTCAGGGTTCGTTTGCGTTCATTCTGCATTCATTCTCCGTTCATGTTTTTTTGCGTTCGTTCTGCATTTATTTGGTGTACTTGAACTGGATATCTACCGCCTTCAGTTAAACGGTTAATATCAAAAAAGGCCGCTGGGGGTTTAATCAGGTTATACTATGCGGCAAACCTCACGCTTACCCTATGCAGTGATGCATGATAAAACACAACAACAAGACAACTTAAACTGGAGTCATTTTTTAAATATCATATAAATCCAATCAAAGAAATGGTATAAAGGGCATTCTTTCTTTCTTCTCTCTTCTTTTTATTCATTTCTGACTGATACAAATGAGTGGGTGGTTGAGTGAATATATGTGTTTTTGTAGGTGTGTGAACGAACATGCGTGCTTTTGAGAGTACGTGCTTGTGTAAGAAGAGCGTGTTTGAGAGCGTGCGTGCATGTGGAAAAAAAAGACACAACAACAATGATTGTATCATATATTTGTACGTGGAATATAAAACTGGCCAAACATTTTTATGCATGGTATTATATTTCAGGTAAACCGGGCTAAAACAACTCTAAAATAATGATTAGTGTACTGTTTATCTACATTTAAAACACTAGATAGAGATAAATGAATAAAAACTATAGTAAAGCTAAATCTATGCCACACACTAGTTTGTATCAATTGTAACAGGAAACTAGTTGGACATAGACATTGTTGTACTTATCAAATGCTCACAAAAACTTGCTATGCTAGAATTGTATGAATAATTGCTAGAATTGTATGAGTAAGAACTATTAATGATGAATTGTTTGCATATTATAAATGTTTCATACTGTAAAATAAAAAAGAATGATCATGCAATTTGAATATAAAAACCAAAAAGCAAGTACTCAGTGACTTGGCAGAAGCCAGAGCAACAATCCGTTAAGGGTACGACAAGAAACATCAAACGCTACCGTCCTTTGAAGATTTAAGTAGATGTCATTTGATATATTTCAAGAAATGAAGTATACATTTATAGACTATTTTTAATGAAATGTCTGATATGATATAGGAATATATTTGAAAGTATTTGGTATCAATGTTTCACCTTTCTAAGACTATGTTTCTGTTGATGTATTACATGGGTCCTGTATCAAAATATATCTGGTCACTGTTGTATTGCATAGGTTTGTTAATGTTGAAATTGTTCCCTGTTCTCTAATACTAATTCATTCAGCTGTAAGGGGTACGCGTTGCACACTTAGTTTATATTCTACCAGTATGGTGCTATCTGGATTTAGTGACACCATTACCTAACAATATCAGTACAGTGCTTTTTTATTTCCCCGTCATGAACGTTCACTGTTACATTTTTGTATGCATCCTTTCATTTTAAAAGGTTTTTTCCAATATCATAGGTTGTAGGGAAGGGTTTTGGTAACATTTTATAACCACCAAATGAGTATACGCAATACCCAAAAACGGTATCACACTTCCAAGGCGGTATACCTATTGTCAACCCTTTTATGTTTGTGATGTCATATAATTTGCATTGTAATTATGATTATAATAGTTGTTTGTTTCTATGTATGTTTTTGATTGACGGTGGTCCTTGAATGCTACATTTCCCGTTCTACTAATTTGTTAAGACCTACTAATTATATGTCAGCTTAAATATTATGTGAACATATTTGGAATCACTTATTTATTATGAATTTTATTTGAATCTGTATTTGAAAGTACGAACTACTATGTTTTTTTGTCAGTAAAGTAGCTATCCCACCATCAACAGGCAACTTTTACAACATATTTAAATCATTCCTCAACCTACTGACGACGAGGTATGTAGGTAGTTTACATATTTTGAGAATACAAACACTGTAGATACGATGTATACGACCTTAAACAGCCAGACAAAACCACGAAACTGGATCGTCGATTTAACCAACTCATACTTCATTTTCAATCGCAAGTATTTTAAGAACCCGGCAAAAAAACAATACTTTTAATCGGCACATATACATTATTATGTGACCAGAACACCTGAACAGAGTTTTTCCCGTTACTTGGCGGGTTAGTTTCTGTAATCCAGCGCTGACAAGTCTCTTTTCTCCTCCATTCCAGGAGACAAATGATGAGACAGGCACTCCACCCGCGAAAATTGTATCCTTCGCTTTTACATTAAAACACCAAAGAATATATCAATAAAAAAGACGCTTAGAACACTTAGGGTGACACGAAAAAGTCATTAATGTGTTGGGCCGTCATTACGTTACATCGTAGGTTATTCAATTACCCCGCAGATTATGGTACTGATACCAAATACTGCACTAATAAAGCCGACGTATAGTTAAATTTCACATAAAGGGTTTATGCGCATATAAAATCGATTCAAGCTAACCAGTAGGCCTTATTGCCTACTGTCCGTTCCAAGTCGGTAACCCTGTCTTCAACACCCTTTCTGTTGTTTTGTTTTTACAAATGTGTAAGTATCAAACTTGTTTTGTTTTGTCTTGTCTATTTGGGCGCTGAAGACAGGATAATAGCGAGGATTGTGCGCATATAAAATCGATTCAAGCTAACCACTGAGCCTTATTGCCTACTGACCGTTCCAAGACGGTAACCCTGTCTTCACCACCCTTTCTGTTCTTTTTGTCTCTTTCATTGTATTTGCAAGTCCTTGTTTGCAGTACAGTGCGGACCTATGATGTCTTTTGCGCTTGGACGCTGTGGTTTCCATAGGACCCTATATCTCATTTATGAAATTAGTTTTACAATGTTGAGATATCTTACATTAACCAAAAGAAATATAAAAAGATCGGACAGGGAAAGTAGCATTCAAGGAGGACAGTCAACCACAAAACACAGAAACAAACAGGCAAACGGACAAACAAGAATGCAAAAGTAATAATAAAAGTAAACGACATCACAAACACAAAAGGGTTGACAATAGGGCTACCGCCTTGGAACGGTCAGTGGCAAAGTAGGCCACTGGGGGTTTAAACCGGTTCTATGGTGCACCAAACCTCACACTTACACTACTGTCATTCATTAAAATAGGACAGTGTAAATAAAGAAATCCCCGCCATGATCTAATCTCTAACCAACAAGGCAGCATCAATAGGCAATATAAGTAAAACAAAATTATAATCGTGAAAATATAATACAAAAAAACAATAGCCTAGAAAGCCACAATGAAGGTACTCAATGACTTGGCAGATGCCAGAGCAACAAGAGAATCAACCATTAAGGGCACGACAAGAAAGATCATAGACAAACATCAAACGCCACCGTCCAATGAGCTTTAGGTTGGCGTCATCATAGGGTCCACAGCCTGTCCGGTCATCATACAATTAAAGAGAAAAGCATAATGGCGAACTGTAAAAGAGTCCACCACCAAGCATTCAGTACGTTGCAAAATGATAGGGTCATAACCTCTTTTGATAAACAAGAATCTTACGAAGTTTATAAATCACATCACCATAGAAGTCAGGTTGTGATAGTCCTTGTCGCAGAAGAGTCCTTAAATTACTTTTATATTTCCATTTAAGTGGGGGTAATTAACAATGTAAAAATTAACATCATCTCTCTTGTCATAGATTTTGCTAATTATTTCACCATTTTCAATCGAGAGATTTAAATCAAAAAAAGAAGCGTTATTACCAGATTATATTAGCCAAGTTGTTTTAACTTTTTTATGGAATATATATCTGCAGATTTCTGCAACGTGACCATTCTTGAACATATGTTGTTGTTTTTGTTTGCTCACAACTTTTTATCTGTGCTTATATACATGCACTAAATAGTGTTTTTGTTTCCTTATGCTGATCCACAGTTTTTGTACAAGTATCTACCAGATTCGACATTGACAATTTAGCCCATGTAAAAAGGCAAGCTCATTGAGAAGCATTCAGCATTCAAGCGTCTTATCACACGGAAGTTGTTGTCGTTGCTGTTCAAAAGAAGCCTCCATTGTAGGAACACTGCCACGAGATACTGCCACTATCGTTTTGAAATATATAATGTTGAATTATTGTTTTATATTTATACAAGGTCATAACGTAATTGGATAGCACTGTAAAGTAAGTAAAAGCAACTGAATATCATTGTTAAGCAAGTGAGAGCAACTGGATAGCATTGTAAAGTATCTGGATATCAGCGTATGTAAAGCAGGTGTTAAATATATGTTAAAATGTTAGCTTACAAGCGTAGCATTTCAAAAATTTAGGTATCACTTTATCCGTCCGTCGTCCGTCACATTTTAACCTGCAACTTAACCATAACTACAAAAGTATTTCACTTATGTTTATGAAACATGATACATATTTTGATCTTATCTTAATATTTATTGTAACACATGTCCTATAACTCTGACTCCATTTCGCAGAGTTATGCCGATTTTCATAAAACTTAAACCTGTAATCTTACCAAGCTCAAAACCGACCATAACTTAAAAAGTATTTGAACATTGTTTGTGAAACTGCACACACATATTCCCCTAGGAATGTTGTTAACCCAAACCAATAACTCTAAATTTTATATTGGGTGAGTTATCCCCTTTTTCATAAAATTTAAAATTTGCTTCACAAATCATGAAGGATTTCACCCCCTGTCTTGAAACTTTATATATAGTTAGTCTAGCACACGACTAGCGACACAAGTATTTAGTGGAACATCCATCTAGTTTCATTTGACGATCTCCATATATTTAATTTGACTTTTTATGTTTTTAATTCAGTTTGTGTACCTTAATTAATTGTATATGTCTTAGTGTCACATTCCTTTATTTAGGTAAACATCTAGATAAACTTGATACGGTAGAGTTAGTCAGCTACAACAAATAGCTGCAAACGAGTGGAATCGTGATCAGTATCTTTACAAATCCATATTTTTTACAATATATAGACTAGCAAAATAAACTGCCTACCATGTACTGGCTTCCTAAATTACATAAAACTCCGTATAAGGCTCGCTTTATTTCTAATTCTAGTGCCTGCACCACAACAAACATCTCCAAACTTTTAACTTCTTGTCTTACTGCCGTTAAAGATCACGTTAAACTATATTGTGATACAACTTGTGAAAACTCTGGGATTAATTTATTTTGGTCTATAAAAAATTCAGGAGACGTTCTTGATAAAATTTTCAATAAAGGTCAAGTTTCATCAATAAGTACTTATGACTTCTCTACACTATATACAACCTTACCACATCATCTTATTAAAGACAAGCTAATTTCTCTTATTCAAAAAACATTCGCTAGAGAAAATACTACATTTTTGGCATGTAATAATATTAAAGCATTTTTCACTAACGGCAGTTTAGACAATTACACTATGTGGACATGCTATGAAGTTTGTGAAGCACTCATCTTCCTATTAGATAATATTTTCGTCAGGTATGGTACCACCGTTTATAGATAAATTGTTGGTATCCCTATGGGTACGAACTGTGCACCACTTGTCGCAGATTTGTTTTTATTTTGCTATGAAAGGGATTTCATGTTGAGTCTTTCACCAGATACCCAGGCAGATGTTATTGAAGCTTTTAATGACACCTCTCGGTATCTGGATGACATACTGAACATTGACAACCCTTTCTTTCCAACTATGGTTCATAATATTTATCCTAAAGAACTTCGGCTTAATAAAGAAAATATATCTGATAATAACGCTTCTTTTCTTGATTTCGATTGAAAATGGTAAAATAATTAGCAAAATCTATGACAAGAGAGATGATTTTAATTTTGACATTGTTAATTATCCCGCACTTGGATTGGGATGTTCCCCGAGCACCTTCTTATGGGGTGTATCGGTCTCAACTTATTCGTTTTTCTAGAGCTTGTACTCGAGTTGAGGACTTTAATATTCGTAATCTTTGTATAACTAAAAAGTTACTCAATCAGGGTTACCGTTACCATAAACTTCGTAAAACCTTTGCAAAATTTTATTATCGTAACCCTGATCTTCTTTCCAAATATAAATGTAATTTAAGGACTCTTCTGCGACAAGGACTATCACAACCTGACTTCTATGGTGATGTGATTTATAAACTTCGTAAGATTCTTGGTCATGATCACTTTCATACTATCTTTGTTAAACTTGTTAAAAAGTTTATCAAAACAGGTTATGACCCTATCATTTTGCAACGTACTGCAAGCTTGGTGGTGGACCCTTTTACAGTTCGCCACTATGCTTTCCTCTTTAATTGTGCGATGACCGGACAGGCTGTGGACCCTATGATGACGCCTACTTAAAGCCCATTGGGACGGTGGCGTTTGATGTTTGTCCATGTTCTTTCTTGTCGTGCCCTTAATGGTGTATTCTCTTACTGCTCTGGCTTCTGCCAAGTCATTGAGTACCTTCATTGTGGCTTTCTAGGCTATTGATTTTTTGTATTATATTTACACGAGCATATTTGTGTTTTACTTATATTGCCTATTGATGCTGCCTTGTTGGTTAGAGTTTAGATCATGGCGGGGATTTCTTTATTTACACTGTCCTGTTTTAATGGGATGACAGTAGGGTAAGTGTGAGGTTTGGTGCACCCTAGAACCGGTTTAAACCCCCAGTGGCCTACTTTGCCACTGACTGTTCCAAGGTGGTAGCCCTATTGTCAACCCTTTTGTGTTTGTGATGTCGTTTGCATTTTTTATTACTTTTGCCTTTTCGTTTGTCTGTTTGCGTGTTTGTTTTTGTGTTTTGTGGTTGAATTTCCCTGTCCGATATTTTTATCCTTCTGTAGAAATTTTCAATAATGAACAGATGCTGATCAAACATTCTCAAGATTCCATCTCTGTTGTAACCGACTAACAAAACACTGCTATTAGTACTGTGTATTTCTAAATAAACTTTTCCTAGTTTTTAACCTTTTATTTTCAATACAATTTTTTGAAATCTATGCCTACATCTTTATAGTTTTGTTTTTTCTCTCAAACATAACTTCTAACAGCACTTAAATGACAGCACAGTATAGCTCGCCCACGTATTGGCAAACTTGTTTCTATTAAATATTATATATTATAGTACATGTATTTACACTAGCATAGGAGATCAATTATTTGTCATAACAAATCCAGATTATGTCCAGTATTAGCGCTTTATGCATGGCTGTCTTAGCAATCATCCATATACTATGATACATACGTAAAGCCCAAAAGAACTTCTGCTTAACAAAGCTAGTTTCTTATATTGTCGCTTCTTTTGATAATGGAGAAATAATAAGCACAATTTATGACAAGAGAGGTGATTTTAATTTCGATATAGTTAATTACCCCCACTTAGACGGGAATGTTCCGAGAGCAACATCTTATATGGTATATGTTTCTCAACTTATTCGTTTTTCTAGAGCTTGTAGTCGAGTTGAGGACTTTACTATTCGTAACCTTTGTTTAATAGAAAGCTACTCCATCTGGGTTACCGTTACCATAAACGTTTAAAAAAGCTTGTATTATAGTAACCTGATCTGCTTTTAAAATATAAAAGTAATTTGCGAATTCTTCTGCGACACGGACTACCACAAACTGACGTTATGGTGACGTGATTTACGAACTTCGTAAGATCATTGGTCATAATCACTTTCACATAAACTTGTTCAAATGTCATCAAAATAGGTTATGACGCTATGACTTTGCAACGCACTGCATTGCATATTTAGTGGTTGACCCATTTACAGTTTGCCACTAGGCTTTACTCTTTGTTTGTGCGATGACCAGACAGATTGTGAACCTGGTTTAAGAACCAAATCTTTATTAAACGTGTTCAAATGTTATCAAAATAGGTTATGACGCTATGACTTTGCAACGCACTGCATTGCATATTTAGTGGTTGACCCATTTATACTTTGCACTAGGCTTTACTCTTTGATTGTGCGATGACCAGACAGATTGTGAACCTGGTTTAAGAACCAATTCGGCATTTTTGCCACTGCCCGTTCCAAGACGCTAGCCCTGTTGTCAACCATTTCATGTTTGTGATGTTATATACATTGCCTTTAACGTATATTTGTAAATCCTGTTTCTTCTATGCTTGTTTTTTTGTTGTCTGTGGTTCTTGAAAGTTCGACTTGATTATCATACTCATTTTTTATAGCACAGTGGCGTTGCTTGTGCAGTGTGGCGGCAGTAAAACGTCTCCCCGCGCTTGCAATCAGTACTGTTATTCATTCGATCTTTGGAGATCGCTGAGCCCGATACTTATAGTTAGTTATCGGTGGTACATTTTCAATTTCTTTTGTTTTCTTACTTAATTTTTGATTCGGTGGTTCCACTACTCCTGCCGATAAAAGGCTCTGGGTATTGTTTAACCACTCATTGGATATGTTATCTGCTTTTTATACGCAGGCTTCATAACCGCTGCTCCCAACTAAATTCCATTATGTTTATTTCGCTCTTCGGGGCATTTCATTGTATTAGATACTGGGACCATACGCTTAGCGACATGGGGAATACGTTAAAGAAGGATAACTCCATGTCCACAGCCATATGCATGCCATCTTCGGGATGGTTAAAATTTTGTGCTGTTGATTTTATGAATATTGAGTTCTGCTCAACCCGGGGCTAGAGGGCGTGAGCGGTAGCTAGCATATTTCACTACCACTCATGAACAGTCTCAATCAAACCGAGACTGCAAGATTTCGTATGTGTCGTGCTCGGCCGTTTCCAAAGGTCCATTATCATACTCTTTTTTTATATCTACTTTTACAACCAATCGGATTGACTCTTACGTTAAATGAATACCCTGTAACTGTTAGCTCTGTCATGCTTGATATTGGGTTGTCATATTGTCTTTGGTGTGTCAAAGTTTACCTTATAACCAGAAATTACACCACGCGTTATGCTTCTAAAGTCAGGTTAATACGAACATGGATTGTTGTCAACTCAGTCAGCTTTGTCAACTTTATACTAGCGTACTTCAGAACAATACTTTGTAAGATCATTGTTTGAAGTGTATTTATTTCATGTCAGCTCTCAATTATTATATGACCAAGACGGGCAAAATAATGTTTATTGTAAATCTTGTCTTGTCTACCCTTAATGGATTGTTCTTCTCCGCAAAGTCACTGAGTACATGCTTTGTGGCTTTCTAGGTTTTTGTTTTTATATTCATATATACATGATCGTCTATGTGATCTACTTATCAGGGTTACCGTTACAATAAACTTCGTAAAACCTTTGCAACATTTTATCATCGTAAGCCTGATCTTCTTTCCAAATATAAAAGTAATTTAAGAACTCTTCTGCGACAAGGACTATCACAACCTGACTTCTATGGTGACGTGATTTACAAACGTCGAAGATCCTTGGCTATGATCACTTTCCTACTATCTTGGTTAAACTTGTTAAAAGATTTATCAAAAGAGGTTATGACCCTATCATTTTGCAACGTACTGCATGCTTGGTGGTGGACCCATTTACAGTTCGCCACTAAGCTTTCCTCTTTAAGTGTGCGATGATCGGACAGGCTGTGAACACTATGATGACGTCTACCTAAAGCCCAAAAGGACGATGACGTTTTATGTTTGTCTGCAGTCTTGTCTTGTCGTGACCTCAATGGTTTATTCTGTTGTTGCTCTGGCTTCTGCCAAGTCATTGAATACCTTCATTGACGCTTTCTAGGCTATTGTTTTTTTGTATTTATTTATACACGAGTATCTTTGTGTTTTACTTATATTGCCTAATAATGCTGCCTGGTTGGTTAGAGAATAGTTCATGACGGGGATCTAAATACGTTTAGACTGTAAATGTCACATTCAGAATGTAAAATTGGACTTTATTCCTAATGGCCAACACAGTAAAATCGAAGTGTGGTGTGAGAACTGAATGTAAGCGTGCATTTCTGTTAAAATCCGAAATGACGCATACATTCATTTTGTTGAAAACGTTCATGACATTTATTCTTCACTGGCCAGTCAATTGCTCCATGGTTTGGCTATTCTGATTGTGTCAAGATGGAAAACAAAATCTCCAAGACACCATATGTCTTTCACTTTGTTCAAATGCAAGAATTATCTACAGTTAGTTTTATAGATAAGCATTAACATGTTGAATAGTATTTTATATAAAGATGTATCCACCTATACCGCAGCCAGTTGCTTTGACACGACGATTAGGCGTAGCCAGAACTGTTATAATATAATATTGATATTCTTTAAAACCTCTCTCTGTCATAAGATACAATGCTTTGAAAGATGCTCATCTGTTAAGTCATAATAAAATATTCTCCAATCTGATATTTATGACTTTATTTCAATGATTTTGTTTTGTTTCCACTATAAAAGGGATATCAAATGTCAATGTCAGGGAAGTAAGATATGTTTAATTATTAAACAGGGATCAATTTGTGTTTTCTCTGGTTTTGTAAAAAACGTTAATCCATTTACCCAAACCGATTTAGAATTTTAGTGGATAATTACATATAGTAAGGCGATCCCTTGGAAGCAAGAAACACAAACAAGAGGTAAACGTCGGTTTTACTGAGTCTGTTCATGAGAGGTAATGAAATGTGCAACACCTTTTTCGCCTCCTAGCACTGGCTTAATGCGATATTCTACTTTAAAGTCACAAAGAAGCCATAGGATGTAGTTCAGTTTGTTACATTTACAATAATACACGTATGAGTCTAATGCTCATTTTATGCAAGTGCTAAACACTGAACAGACTCTGCGAGAGAATGATAGGGAAGATACACTCAATTCAATTCCCATAGAGTCCAAGTATAGGAATGTCACAAATAGAGACACTTTATGCAATGAATTCACATAAACTGCATCCACTGTGAATGAGATCCCAGCACGTTTGAATTCCTCACAAAACACATACTACTCCAAGGCATTTTACAGAGCTGTTCTCAACCAAAGACGAGAGCGCACGCCTGCCTCTACTTCAAAAACTTCAAAAAGTGAGAACGGCCTGAATGAGTATTAAATTGTTTTTCTTCAAATTAAGTTAAACAAATCAAATAATTGATGGAGAATAATTTTAGCCCAATATATTATTTAGCGGTACTTAGGAGTTTTCCCTTTCTTAGTGAGAAACATGAGAATGGACGCTATTTCCATAATGATTCAGTGCAGATTTTTTTGTATGTCTCGTTTTATTCCCCACTTCCGCTTCCGGTTAGGCATGATTTTGTAATTGGGTGTATCTTCTGTGATACAAACCTGAATAGTATGTACATTGAAACAAAAGGCGTGTATTATTTGTATATACTAAAGGAAAAAAGAAACGAATGTCCGCTATATAATTTTAACTTAACTCTATGTAATATTTCAGAGAAATCCCAAGATGTTTTGTCAAAAAAGGTTGCAGCTAGTAAGAGAAAAGACTAAACCGTGTTGCTGTAGACTTTTTAAAAAGAGTACACTTCGTAACACGACATTCCTAAATGTTGAAATTCTGCTTTGAAAATTTAAGCCATTTTAGAACTGTATTTAATGTAAAAAGATTGCAAAATTTTACACACTATGTTTGCTCATCTCCTTAAATCAAACACGTTTTCTATCAATAATGAAACTTTGAAGTGATACTATTTGGTGTGTTACGTGTTGTTTTAGTATCTTTTAGCCATGTACCTTTCGATAAACAGCAGCATATATTATACATACAATATATAGCGAAAATTCCCGAGTTGCGTTTCTGTTTCCTTTAGTATAATTATAATGAGACCAGCATTTAAACTCATCCTGGCCCATCTAGATACCGGTCCAAATCCTAGATAGCAGCTGATAATGATTAACCTTGACACCTCATCTAATTTTATGGTATGTATTCGCAACTAACTATACTCAATGAAAAACGTAACGCAACTCGGTAATTTCCGCTATATATTGTATGTATAATAACCTGCTCTTATTTCAATAGAATATGGCTACATTAGACCTTTTCTTCTGGAAAAAAATAACTAAAGCAACACATAACACAACAAATGGTACCCTTTTAAAGTTTCATTATTGATAGAACACGCGCAGTCTCAAGCCGGTGAGCAAACTTAGGATGTACACTTTTGCAAACTGTTTACATTACAGACAGTTCTGAAATGTCTGAAATATTCAAAGTGAACTTCAACATTTATGAATTTCTTATCACAAAGTGTACTGTGATTAAAAAGTCTGCACCAGCAAATTGGTGTCATTTCTTTAACTAGCTGCAATCCGTTTGTCTCAAAACATCTTGTGATTTCCCTGGAATATTACGTGGTGTGTGCAGTATATCAAATTTATAGCGGAAATTCCCGAGTTGCGTTTCTTTGTTCCTTTAGTATAGATGACACTGTCAGCAGGTTGTTATATGTGTTTTTTGTAAGACATAACGCTACGGGTTAATTTAAGAGCATGCCTTTAATTAATTCTAATTTAGCATAAAACGTATGCGTACTTTAAAATGCGAATAGACTCAGTTTTATGTGTTTGTCTTATTTACTGTCATGCTACAAAAACAAGCTTTTCATTAAAAACAGTTTGAAAGATTACTTTATTTTCTTCCGTTGCATTATAAAGTTATTTAGTTAAAACGAAGCATGTTATATTGAGATTTTGTGTTGTTTTCAGAGTACCCAAATGCCAAGTTATCGGAACCAATCAGATTTATTCCGTAGTAGTTTCGTATAATATTTTTTTTAAATATCTTAACATTCCATGGTTTATAATTGTTTGCCTTATACGTGTATAAGGCTCGAACATAGTAGACGACGCTCTAACTGACTGCGCCAAAGACAAGGCGCAGTCGTTGTTCAAATTCCATGATCTGCAATATGATTGGTTCCGATAATTTGGCATCTGAGCGATCTCTTTATAGGGAATACCATACTTCTTTTATTTCATTAGTCAAGAGTACATGTTAATTTAAAATATAATAGTTTTCTCATTTTGCGATGAAATAAAATATGTTATTCACAATGAAACAACACATGTGTTTATGTTATGATTGTATCAACGGTTTACGTAAACAGCGGTAGACGAACACGCGATGCAATTCCAATAACTAAGAAATACTGAAAAGGGGATCCCTTTGAAGCAACAAACACAAACAAGAGATAAAAGTAGCAGACTCGATTTCATTCAGCCTGTTCAAGAGAGGTAATGTCAAGTGCAACACCTCTCACGCCTCCTCGAATCGGTTTAAGCCGTATTACTCATATTTATCTGAGTACATCCATTTTTTTGTCTTTACTTCGAAAGATTTTAGAATGTATTAACGTGCAACCGACTTATCAGCAAGCACATAGTTCAACATGACGCAATGCACTACTGTCGATCACATTATTTCCGCGTAATCTTAAGTTCGCGAATCCGTGGATCTCTGATTTATGAGCGTGTTCATGAATTCGCGCCCGAGCAAAACTAATAAATAAGTATAGATAACCACTCTTTAGGGTAAAACGTTTCTTGCTTGTACATGGATATATACCTACCGATCATGTGATACTTTCGGATGGGTGAGCTTTCGGATACGATTTCGCGTTTATTATTCACGAGTTCTTAAATTCACGAGACAGTGGATTCCCGAATATTAGGTAAAATAAATCATTCGTGAATAATACAGTATTACCGATAAGGGCCCGAAAAGCTACGTGTACAGGGACACAGAGCACTTTATTCAAATATTACCAAATTAATACAGAATCCAACATTTTAGAAAAAATAAAAAACTATGTGAAAATCAACTTGCTTCAATTAATGTAAACAGATTTGCCTGACTAAGTGTAAGTTACATGTAGAGGCATTGTTAAACAGTTACATGTGCATGAATAGGCTTAGAATAATTGTATTCGTACACTAATATTTTGTATAGTTTGTATCATGCATTAAATATTTATGTGATAACCTGTTTACAATTTCCTATTAAATGTTTAAATATACAGTATGCAAACTTTTTAAGCCGAAATTAAGGTTTTATTTCATACCCCAGCCAACCCCGTTTTCACTTCTTGGAGAAAGTTAATACTAGGACCACGTAATGCTGACTTCAGACAAGTCATCGAGTACATGTACACAAGAGATAAGCTTCTTAGCTTTAATTTAGTTTTTGATACATTGTATACATGAAATTTTCTGTTTTTTTCCTTATACACCCATCTTAGCGTTTTCAAATGTAACGGGTTAAGTGGGCGGGGATTATTTTTATTTACACTATCCTGTTGTTTTGGGATGATGGTAGGGTAAGAGTGAGACTTGATGCACCCTAGAACAGGTTTAAACTCCCCGGTGGTCCCTTTTGCCACTGACCGTTCCAAGGTGATACCCCTGTTGTCAACCCTTATATGTTTGTGATGTGCTTTTTTGTGATATACTTTTTTACTGAATGTGTTTGTGATGTACCTTTTGAAACACCTTTGTGTTGTAATACTTGTTGGAGTGACTGTATTCTGTGAATGCTACCCTTCTTGTTAGAATTATAACTATTCGTTATTAATCTCCGTAATTATTGACTATACGAAAATCGATTTTACGAAAATGAAATCTATACATGTAAAACATTACGTAGTAATATCGTTTATTAATAAACAAAAACAACAACTAAACTTATTAACTTGATCAAATTGAATTGAAATGGTAGCTTAAGATATTAACATTGTTGTCGGTGTCGTTTTATGTAGTAAAACACTCATTGTCAATATATTTAACCAATTGCTTAAGACAAAGGAAAGAGTGTAAGAAGCGGCTAAACGGTCGGTTCCCTTTCAGGATGTCGAGCGACAACACACACCACCAGTTATTTATGACAGTTACCCTTATTAAAAAAGGCTAAAAGAGTCAACAGGATATTGAAAACAAAGTTCATTATATCATATTAAAAATTCTGTAACATCGAGTGAAAAAGAGTGAAACTCTACTAGAAATGTTTTCTTTCTTTCTAAACCTACCAATGTTACAGGTAAAATGTAACAAGAAAGGAAGCAAAACCAGAAATGAAGCATTAGTGCAGCATTTCATATTGTAAATGGATGCGATACAGGTAAATTATGTTGTCAAGACAATGTTGAACAAAGTCCATTTGGACAAATCCGATTTAAAAATGAAGTCCAAACCAGATTGGCAAGTGTCTCCTTGATCTAATTTACCACGTGTCCATTTAATCTAATATTACTTTTTGCCATTCCTGGTTGAATTATTCTCAATAGTCCAAATAATCCAATGTCACCTTTGGTATAGATGAGCCATTACGTGGTCCCGCATTAATTCCATTAAGCGATGGGAAAGCTTATATTAGCAGGATGTTATAACGGATATTTCAACAATTATGCATGTTTAAAACATTTTTTACTGAACAAATGTCATAACCTGTTGCCCATTAAATGTTTTAGTTTTACAGTATGCAAAATTTTAAAGTCTAAAGAAAGGTTTTATTTCATACCATTACGTGGTCCGAGTATTAAATTTCATACTCCATCCAACCCCTTCTCCAAGAAGCGAAAACGGTGTTGGCTGGGGTATGAATAAAACCTTCATTTCGGCTTAAAAGTTTTCATAATGTAAAATTAAACATTTAATAGGCAATTTTAAACAGGTTATTGCATTTTCTTCCATAAAAAATGTTTTTAAATGTGTTTTATTGTCGAAAATAAAATCCTGCAAATATAAGCTTTCCCATCGCTTATGGAATTAAGGCGGGACCACGTAATGCTCCAGCCAACCCCGTTTTCGCTTCTTGGAGAAGGGACTGGATGGGGTATGAAAGTTAATATTACGTAATGCAATAATTTATATTCTCTCACAATACATCTTTAATTAAAGCATCCAACATTTTTAATTCATACTGATGCTATGACTAAATTCTCACTCCAAAAACGGAACTCCAAATACTGAACCAGATACAGAATAAATAACAAGCCCAGAAGGTTGTATTTATACTGTCATAGTATTTATACTGTCAATAAGATAAACAAGTTATATTTAAATAACCTTGAACCATGAATGACAGTGATTGATGCCTCATATTATAAACAAAACCATTTTATTTATTCACCCAGAACTTTCCATATGTTACTAATTATAAACGAATGGCCTTGGATGACACAGTAACGTGTTTGCATTATTCTTAAAAATATTCAAAGGTAACACTATACTATTGATTAATCAGGAAATGATATCAAGGTAACACTATCTATGTACTGTAGTAACATAATTAAAATGTTGTTTTATAGGTTATTGAATTTGTATGGCTAAATATTACTTGGAACGAGTTGTTTTGGCAAAGGACGACGAGCTTGCGAGTCGTCCTGCGCCAAAGCAACGAGTTCCAATTAATATTTAGCCATACAAATTCAATAACCATTTTATTGTATACTTTCATATTGTTTTCGATCAATGCTAATTGTATGACTATTACTTTTCATTATATTTGTGTTATTTTTATAGCTTTCGATAGAATTCCTATAATGTCATTCAGTTTTATTTTGTGTGGATGATTATTTTGGGCGAAAACGACGTCGACGTCGGATGACGTCATTAAAAACGTCAAGCGATTTTCTAACGTTTGTTTGCCATTCGATAACGTTAAAAATAGTGGGTGAGTGACCATTTCAATTATTTTATCTATTTCTGCCACAAAAGGTTGAACAAAAACACGTCGTTTTTTTTTGTTGACAAAATAGGCAGGATTCCGTTGAAAGTAGTTCCTTATTTCTATTTCGCGGCTCTTAGCAAGCGCGAGAAAACGTTCCGATGCAAGATCAATGTGTGCAATATCGTAGAATATTGCACACTTAGCTCAATGCAAAATAAACGGGACAATATGAAAGTATACAATAAACTCTAATACAACCGTGTCTGCTACTTTCTTTTCTATTGTTTGTGTTCGTTGCTTTCGAAGAATCGTTTCTTCAGTATGTATGTCTTGTATATTGACCTATACATTTTTGAATGCAAAGTTGATTTTCAACTTGCATTCATAGCCATTGCTTTTGGCGACTCCTCATCGCCATCTGGCGGATAACCTACACTTTTTTCTTATAAATCAGGGCTTCAAGTCGTACATGTATGCTGATCTATGCTAGCAGACAAACGTATTGGATGCTGAAAATAACTATAATGCAAATAAACAGGTCGAGAAACTCTACGAAAATATCATTACGTACATGTATCAGTTGTGGGAGAAATCTTTTTCAGGCGAGTTTTTGCAAGGTTTTCTCATCAAGGGAAAACACGATGTGACGTAAAGCGCACCTTCACTTGACAGCGACTATAGATTCGCGAAAAGATCCGATTCAGTTAACCCGAATTAAACAAGATTTCCGGGGGAAGAGTTATATCAATATTTTTATTATGTATAATAGTATATAGCGACAACTATTTTAAAAAGGTTTTAGTGATTTACGATGTCCCTGAATTATTATTAATGATAAGATGAAATAAAGACACCACTGGATTGTTATTTTATTGGAATATAGTATATATAGAAATCTTGGTATCGTTATATCTCCAGTATAAAACGTGAAAACAACATGAATATTGCTTTATTATGTATAATTGTATACAGTAACAAATATTTCGAAAGGTGTTTAGTGATTGACGATGTCAGTGAATTATTATTAAATGGACAATGTCCGTAAATGTTTAGCTTATAAACACAGACTAATTACGTTCACAAACATTTCACACTAAAAAATATTGAATATTTACTAATTAAAAGCAAGATTGTTTGACGGAATTCAATCGCGTTACCGCTTCGTGAGTTTGAACTAAACATATAATACATAATCAATATAACACATGATTTGGTCTTGACGTCAATTACGTCACAATGCTATTAAAAAAGTTTTCTTTCACTGATTGCATTTGTTAAGTTGTTTTAATATGAAATCAATCAGTGTCTCGGTCGACGCTGACAGTTTTAACAACGTCACAACGGTCAGCGATGTGGCCATTTTGGATGACGTCATGACGTCATCCAATTTGGAAAGTCCGTGTTTGACCCGGTTCTAATCAAAATCTATTTAAGAAATAATAAATACGTACCTGTAGTTTATAGGTAAATAAAATACAGTTAGAAGTTCGAATGCGTAGTAATTAAATCACGAGTGCTTTAGAACGAGTGATTAAATTACTCGCAGCCGAACGACTAACTGTATTTTATTCACCGATAAAATACAGGTACGTATTTATTATTTCAATTCTAAAACAACATAACCCCATTATTTACGCTATTGTGGGGGCACTATATATTATCTCGGAGGTCAAGGTAATCAGGCTGCTATGTTTACAGGCTGTTCATTTGTTCGATTGGGCGCCCCTGTATACAATATGTTCAAATACGCTACCAAGTGACGTCATGTAACGTGGCGCTTCCATACGTGGGGAATTAATGGAACAGCTGTATTTTATCGTAGAATAATATACGGCTGTCTCTCTTCTTTGTGTATATGAAAGACTTCGCATGTTGTATTAGAATCATTCATAACAAGTGTCAAGCTCCAGATTATCTGAGTTTTTATTCATAAAATGTGTCAAGCTCCAAATTATCTGAGTTTTCATTCAAAACATGTATCAAGCTCCAGATTATCAGTATTCATTCATAAGAAGTGTCAAGCTCCAGATTATCTGAGTTTTCATTCATAATGACAAATGCTTAAACCGAGTTGCATTTTGTTAGGATGTTTATTTTTATTTGCATGTTTTAAAAAATATTTAATGGAGTATTAAGACTATTAATTTCCTCAATAATTTTTGGTGAATTCGGGCACTGTACTTACAAAAATATTTAATGTTTTGTTTGTAAATATTTCCAAATCGACTAAATCATGAAACTGCATATGGCTGTGGCATTTTAATCTACTTCGTCCAGCTAGGTTCTGTTCTGTTTCTTGTTTTTGTTGTTTTTTTAGCAAAAGTATGGCCACTTTTACCCGTGTAATTACTCATAGTCAATTTCAATTATTTTTTTCACCTATAAATTTGTAGTTTTAATGTTTAGTAAATACTACAGAAAAGTTTCTTTTCAATGTGTGGGACAGACATAAGGAAGTTGAATCAACGGGTAGTGCCTCTTGTTAAGTTATGTGTCCCTGCAGCAGAAGGTGTGTTCTAGGTTATGCCACTGAACTTGGACAAGTTCAAAATCAGTTGCCTCAGACTAGACACATCAGAGTTATAACCTTTGATTTTTTAAAAATTAGTTTCCAGTAGGCCTTAGAATATTCAAGCCAGTAGAGTGATACAGGCCCTCTTGCGCATCTTGTTCTCGGATTACTTCTTAATACACGCCACTCTGTAAATGACATAATTTTAGACATGGAAGTCATCTTAAGTGTTTGGCCATAAAACAGAAATCTGTTTATCCATCAGCAATTACATAAAATAAAATATTCTAGTCTAGATTTGAAACATGACAATTGATCACAATATATTTGGAATGGATCGACCTCTAAGATTTTTGTAGGTCGCCCAAGATCGCCAAGTTGGCTAAAACCACAGATACCGGTTTAAAAAAAAAAGTTAAAAAAAAAAGTCTTATATTCTATTAAATACTGAAGGTCAGCATCGAGCAAATCCCAAAATATAGGCAAAAATCTCAATATCACACGACGCTATTTACATTGAGAATGCCGGAAGTTGATAGTAAATCATGACGTCATTACATTTTCAAATAGCTCCCACTTCATTGGTTCAATATTTTTGAAAACGTTGTAAACGTGTACTTGTGATCGTCGGAAAGGTACTTGGACATTAATTATTGCACGGATAAAGACATATTGTGCGTAAGGAATAGTGTCGATGAGTTGTTGTGTCCGCGGGAGCTTCTACAAAGGCTAAATGGCGGTCCACGGGGGTCTGTATAGGCGAATAATACGGACTGGCTTAGAGTCGATTTTTAAAAACAGGTACGTTTTCTGTGTTTTTCGAGCACCAGAGCTTTTCTTATGTGGTGTGGACATATGAAAGTATATGTTATTTGAAAAATAATTTACTCCGGAGTTGATTGCAGCATATGCCATCTCTGTGGAACTTCAAAAACTTACACTGCAGCTGTTGTTTTGAGATGCATGCCTATATTTTGGGATTTGCTCGATGCTGACCTTCAGTATTTAATAGAGTATAAGACTTTTTTTCTTTTTTTTTTAAACCGGTATCTGTGGCTAAAACTATGTCAAATTTATGGAAATTTTAAATGTCCAGCAATCGTGCAAATATTCATACAGTCTTTCCTATCAAACTTTGCATTCTCAGTACTTTTAGTAATTTGATTGTTATAAAAGCTGTTGTGAAGATCTATGCCATGTCATATACAAATGTTTCCAGAGTAGATCCTAGAGAACTAGTCAAAATACACAAGAATTCGCCCACCGAATGTAAAATTGAATACCCATCATCCGATTTTGCAAATGCTTAAACTGATTGTCACCTCCATCTTTAGGAAAAAAGGAAAACACATCATGATATTGTTTATTTGTTAGCATTGCATTAAAGTTACTTTCCAAAGTGTGTGAAGGAAAAGCTGCTGATACTGCTACTGCTGCTTCTACTGCTGCTACTGCTGCTGCTGCTGCTGCTGCTACTGCTACTACTGCTGCTACTGCTTCTGCTGATGCTGCTACTTGTGGAGCACGTCGTACCTGTCCAACCAGTGGTACACGTGCATGAGTATTTGTTGACGCCGTCGATACAGCTTCCACCGTTTTGGCACGGTGTTGATACGCATTCGTCAATATCGATTTCGCAATTGACATCTAGAGAAAAAACTTGCAGGATCAATTACTTTTATGATACTGCTCGTCAGATATGAGACGTTTGGAAACTTTTTGAACTCATAATATATGCCACTGAATTGGTAACTTTTAATATGTTATACGGATATAGATTATTTGCAAAATGATTCATTTAATAATAATAATAATAATAATAATAATAATAATATGATGATGATGATGATGATTGTGACGATGATGATGATGATGATGATGATGATGATGATGATGATGATATGATGATGATGATGATGATGATGATGATGATGATTAAAAAGAATCCAACAAAACAGTAGTTGTTTTATTGAACAAAAAGTGTATTTTGTCTGAAAGTTGGCCATTACCAAACATGTTTTGTACCACAATAACTACCTTGAAATCCGTTAGTGCAGCTACACAGATATTGATTCTGTAGGTTAGAGCAGGTTCCTCCATTTTCACAGGGTGATGAAGAACATTCGTCAGTGTTCTCTGCACAATTTTCCCCCGTCCATCCGGGCAAACACTCGCACTTGTATTGTCCAATTCCGTCAAGGCATGCTCCGCCATTGTGACACGTGCTAACGGTGCAATCGTCATGAGAGTTGTAATAAACTGTCCATTCTGAGTCATCCTGCAAAACAAATCGTGTTGATAATGCTGTTTCTATAATACACTAGTAATACTAAATTCAAATATGAGGGTTGGTTTAGATATTTCTGGTTTTGAGTTGTTTTTCTACTCACTATATCAACTTGACACGTTTTTTCTTGCCAAAAAGGAAAATGTTTGCTCAACAATAAATGTATTATCCTTTTAATTGTTAAAATTATTGTCATATCTACCCTTGTACATGTAGTAGTTCACGCGCGTCAACTTTTTAACACACACACAAATCGAATTATGCATGATTTAAAGGGTTTTAAGTGCAACTCTGCTTTACTCAACATTCGCATGAATAATACTCCATTTCGTAACTGTAAAATGTTAAACTCATGTTAATTTAAGATAATAATAAAATAAGTATATTTTGATTCAATCAAATGCTGTTGTACTTTTTTCCTACCTTGTGTTGATGGGATGTTATATTACGTTTTAAACGGAGGACATTTTCACCAACAAGAAATATAAAAAGATCTGACACGGAAAGTAGCATTTAAGGAGGACAGTCAACCACAAAACACAGAAACAAACACGCAAACAGACAATCAAGAAGGCAAAAGTAATAATTAATACGAACGACATCACAAACACAAAAGGGTTGACAATAGGGCTATCGCCTTGGAACGGTCAGTGGCAAAGTAGGCCACAGGAAGTTTGTCATTGAGGTTTATTCTTCCTTTTCATAAACAAGGTAAGGCTGGGAGACAAATAAGATGGGTTTTTTAATTAATCAGCCACAACATCGCAAATCTGAACCCATTAAAATGCGTAAAAACGACCTCTAAACGAGAACTTCATTGACAAATCCCTTTTTAAAATGTTTTCCGTTATGTATTAAACAGTTTTTTTTAAAAACTCTAGCACCCTTGGCAGTCGCAACAGTATTATATGAAGGATTAATTACGTGCATTATTGCTTATAGAGTACTTTAATTTCATGTGTAGAAGTAAGTAGGACATATGTATGCAGTCAAACATACTTTGTGGATTTAAAGTCGAATATCGTTTACGCCGGTGCTAGGAGTTGTGAGAATTATTGATTGCACTCATATTACCTCTCATGAACCGACTCAATAAAACCGAGTCTGCTACATTAATCTCTTGGTTGTGGTTGTTGCTTCCAATGGTTCCCCTTTTCAGAATGTATTGACATTCAAACTAGCGTTTGTTTAGTCTGTGTGGCGGCCGTAAAAGTTGTCTCAACTACAAATCAGTAGTGTAATTACTTACTGATTCAAGCTCAATATGTGTGGCTTTAATATCGATTAAGCCGGTGTTATGAGGCGTGAGAGGTGTTGCCCTTAATATTACCTCTCATGAACAGACTCTGCAAAACCGAGTCTGCTACATTTATCTCTTGTTTGTGTTTGTATTTGTTGCTTCCAAGGGATCCCCTTTTCAGTATTTATTACTACTTAACTTTTAAAATTATTTGTATATTGAACTGCTGTTTTCTGGAACAAGAAAAATATGTTTAGAATACCGTTAATGGCGCTAAGAGCTGGAACGGTCAGTGATGAAAATGCTGCAGGGGGTAGGGGTGGGTGGGGATGGGGGGTGGGGGTAGGTTTAAGCCGGTTCTAGGGTGCTATAAACCTCACCATCAACCTACTGTCATCCCAATTTAACGGGACAGTAAAACAATGCCCGGCAGATTTTTTACTCAAACAAATACGGTAGTACTAATAGGCAATATAAATACTCAAAGATGATCCTGTATATACAAATATAACAAAGAAATAAAGCAACAAGTGAGTAGAGAATGTAAGAGCTCTACAATACAAGAGTTAAGATGAACACTAAATATCTCTTTCCTTTTCAGGATTTAAGTAATCGTCATCACAGAGCATACAATGTATCGGAGTCAACCACTAAAGATGCAGTGCGTTTCAAAATATAAGGGTAATAACATTACCTCTCATAAAATCGAGTCTGCTACTTTTCTTTCTTGCTTGTGTTTATTGCTTCCGAGGGATCGCCTTTACAGTATTTATTATAACATATGTTGATACATTACATTTTCTAACATGTTTGATGACCTGATCATGAGCCTGATCATGCTCAAGGATATTATGGAATGTGTCCATAACATCATCATAGAATACTGATAAAGGTGATCCTTTGTTAGCAAAAAACACAATGAAAAGAATAAAGCAGCAGACTCGGTTTTATTGAGTCTGTTCATGAGCAGTAATGAAAGAAGCAACACCTTTTGTTTGTCCTTTTTTACCGAGTTCTTTAATTACTTTTTTTTTTATATATTTTAAGAGTAGAAAATGCAATTTTGCATGAATTTTCTTGAAGTTATTTGTTCTTTTTTCAAGGGTATATTAATGGTCGAACGCAAACGAGAAATGATGAACATGCATACTGATTTGCTGTGCTAGATACGATACCATATGAATAAAATTACGTCTACGACACATTACAATCATAGTTTGAAAAGTATGTATTAGTTGCGTATTATGTATATATCAATCAATGCATGTACTATTGCATATGTATCCCCTTTGTGTTCCATACACATATATGACTTCTAACTCGCTTGCAGGTATGTATTGTTTTATGCCATAAAATGCGAACTCCTCGTGTTATACCGTATTATTTTGAAATTGTTACAACTTCATAGCGTCTTCCTTTTGGATATAGGTATCTCCCCCTTACTCTTTGTTTCTCTCTCATTCTCACTTTATTTATACCCAATGTCGTGCTCTGTGTCTCTCCTATTTATACACGTATATCTGCTTTACCTTTGAATTATTATACGGAGAGAATCAAATACAATATAATGGGAATCTTTCGCGAAAAAGTAAAGGGTTCAAATTAAATAATATTATACCAAACTGCAATAGTCCCAAAACAAAATGATTTAAATGTAGTCTGGCTTTAAAATATCAACAGCTAAGAATAAGGTTAATTTTAGTCATATAATTTTAAGTTTTAAAAAGTGGTAAAAAACTTTACAACAAAAGGAAGACAATATTACAAAGTAAATGCCAAATAAGTGATGCCGCTTACAATCAATTTAAAACTAATTTATCTATGGGCTTAGAATTAGGATCTTTTGAAATAATCTGAAATCATATTTTACAAAATTCGAAGATTTGTAAAATTGTGCACAAAGTGGAGATTAAAGAATACTTCAAGCAGCCTCGAAGATAACAGCGATGGCTTAAGAACTGACTTACCACAAACGAGTGTACTTCGCTAAAGTCTGTCGCAAGAGGAGGTTCGTCACTAGACTGACAGGTTCGACTTTGCTGATGGTAGGACACTAATATACATCCAACGTCACGTGAGCATTCCTTACAACATTCTATCTTAGACCGAGTTGTTGTTGTCCATTTCGTATGAGAATACCGCGATGCGGAACGCTTGACATAATTGAATTCAGAATTCGCTATTGCAACACGTAGACCAACACATATTGCAGCGAACTTCAGCACAGTATATAAACCGATACCATGTTTCTGTTGGTCATTAGCATCAACTTCTTTTTTTTCAAATAATAAAATAAATATATGTTATTGTATTTGAATCACTTCACTACTTCTCTGTTAAGACATCTATTAAACACAAACATTTTTTTCAGTTCAAAATCCTCACTAACAACTGAAGAGTATCATTTATCCCTAAATACGTTGAATTAACAATCAAATGGGACGTTGGAGCTTCGTTGTGGTATGACCAACTGCGTCATTTGTGACGGGAATTATAGCTAATATTAAACATCCTATGCCTACTATTAAGAAATATACTCCTCAAAATAATTTAAGGACCATGTTTTGTTTACAATACTTTTCATCATTAAAACAGGTTTGAGTTTAAACGTTTAATGTACACATGTACTACCATAACTTGCCTAAATCTACAAATTCATAAAACACGAGAAAAACATGCGGTATGGTTTTATATTGTCCACTCCTCAATTTACATGTTTTGACCAAATGTTGCTTTACCGATTTGAGAATTTGAGGTGTTCTGTGAAAATTTGGACTTTTATTGACTTTTAATATTGTCTACGTTCAAATCATGCCTTTTCGGTGACATCTAACCGGTAGTAAGATGGAGAGAATCATAGGACACCTGTTGGCCGGACAGACCCAAAGTAACGTCAGACATCAGTTTAACGTCGTCAGTCATATAGTGGTTGGGCGGATATGGCAGGTACGTAGACACGGGTTTCGTTTTTGAGCGTCCAAGAAGTGGTCGTCCGAGGAAATCAACGCACCTGCATGACCGGTATATTGTCAATATGGCAAAGCGATGGAGGTTCAAATCCGCAAAAACGTTAAATACTCACTTTCTAAATGCATCTGGAGTGCGTGTTTGCGAGCAGACACTTAAGAACCGCCATCACTCTGCCAATAGTCATATGCACGCAAACCTGTCGTACGACCTCCGTTGACCACATAGCACAGAAGCCTACGTATGGACTTTGCTCGCCAACATCAGCATCTTCAATTAGACAGTTTGAGATCAGTTTTGTTCCCGGATGAGTCGAAGTCCTTTGTTGACTTTAATAATACAAGCAGAAATGTTTGTTGATTCAAGAATCAGCGATTTCGTGATCACAATAGATGCGGTGGTCGCTCTGCAATTGTGTGGGGTGCGGTCTCGTTTGATGGCACCACGGATCTGTATGTCATTCGGAATTGGTCTCTAACAGGCTTACGTTATCAGGATGAGATAGAGGACAGGTTTGTCCGAGCGACCGTAAGCAGGTGCAGTGGGACAAGACTTCCTGTTAATGGAAGACACCACCCGTCCACACAGAGCTCGCGTGGTCAGCGACTACCTGGGTAAGGAGGGCATTAAGCGTATGGATTAGCCTGCTCGTTTTCCTGACCTAAACCACATAGAACACGTAAAACGTATGGGACATTCTTCAAAGGTTTATAAGTACTTGGAATGTGCAACTGCAGACCAAGGAGGACCTTCAAACGCTCTAATGAAGGAATGGGGAAGATTCCGCCAGTGGAGATCAGGAAGCTGATTAGAAACTTCCGGTCTCGGTGCATATTTATTGCTGCTCGAGTTGGACATACACGATACTAAATTGATGTTCGGAGTGACAGTTTATTTATTTATATGAGATGTGTTTTAAAAAAAGTCTTACGCTACCCACCATTTGTAAAACAGTTGATTTTTGATAGTCATTTAACATATTGATCTCTGATTTTTTTGATTTTTTTATTTTATTTGTTTTACTGTTGTTTAGATTTATCGTTGAAATTTCATTTAATATGGACTACTTTATACGACTATTAATACAATGAAATTATATACGCCATTTTTTGTGGTCTTTAAATTATTTTGAGGAGTATACATTGATTTTAATGTTTGATGTATTGATTTTTATATAGAAATGATTTACGAATTGAAGAACTGAAGTACCTCGACTTTTAGTAGTACAAAAGGCAACTGACCGCACTCCGGAAGCAGTTATTTGATTTTGGAACCACTTCTGGTCCCAGAAAACCCAACAAGTGGTCGAATCTGTGAGAATGTCAATATACAAATGCACATTAAAGTATCGGTAACTTTAGCTGTGCATTTTCACACTGATTATTCATGATAGCATGATTTGCTTTATACCAGCACCAGGCAAACTTCTTTGCATCTTTAAATTAGCTATCCCGCTAACAACAGGGAAAGTTTACAACATGTATACACCGTTCCTAAACCTACTGAAGACGAGGTATATATATATATATATATATATATATATATATACCTTACATATTTTGAGAATCCAAACTTTATAGATATGATATAAACGGTTTTAACCATCCTGGCCAAACCCCAAAACTGGATCGTTAAATTAAGGGTTACCAACTCATAATTCATTTTACCATATTCAGACATGAGCATTTTAAAAACCCGTGAAAAGTCCTATACTTGTCATCGGTATACATATTTTTCTGCGTTTGTAATGTTTCTAGTGTAAATGTTGGATGATGGTCTAGATTACGTCTAGAATCAGCAAACAACATAACCCGCAACAGCCAGTTCCAGTTTTATATGCGTTAAGGAACATTCTTGAAATATATTCTCAAATATAAGTAAGCAGACAAAGTTGTGTTTTTCTTCGTTGTCGTATTGATTGACATTCATATTTCCGTTTATTTAGTGCTGTGTGGCGGCTGTAAAAAGGCGCTCCGAATACAAATCAGTAATGGTATTACCTACTGTCTTTGGGATTTTCAAGCTCATTATTTGTGGCTTTAAAGTAGAATACCGTTTAAGCCGGTGCTAGGGGAGTGTGAGATGTTGCGCTTTATAGTACCTATCATGAATAAACTATATAAAACCGAGTATGCTACTTTTCTCTCCTGTTTGCGTTTCCCCTTTTCAGTATTTATTGACATTCACACTAGCGTTTGCTTAGTGCTGTGTGGCGGCTGTAAAAGGTCGCCCTGACTGCAAACAGTAATCTTATTACCTACTGGTACTTTGGGATATTTAGGCCCATTATGTGTGGTTTTAAAGTAGAATACCACTTAAGCATGTGCTATGGGGGCATAGGAGGTGTTACCTCTCATGAGCAGACTCAATAAAACCGAGTCTTCTAATTGTCTCTCTTGTTTGTGTTTGTTGTTTCCAAGGGATCCCTTTTCAGTATTTATTATAATCAGTTACTCTTACTAATAAATAGATTCATATAGTTCTTTAACATGCTGTATCCTAGAATACGATACATAAGACCGCCCGGTCTGCATAACCATCCGACGGACGAGGCTAAGGGAACGTGTCACGAAACTCAATGGCAACGGTGCAACTTGAACCTGGATCCTCCGGATTACCAGTCACTCGATTACGCAAGTCAAGTATATGTTACAGTACGATACTAATCCATTTGCTATTTTTCAAAGGTATAAAGGGTATGGGTCCCATATCCATGTGTAGCCTCTCCCTCTATATAATGTATAGTCAGCCATTACATTTTAAACGGCAATCTAATGTCACTTTCACCGAGTAAAGAAAACATTATACATGTATTTTGTCGTATTTTCTTTATTCCGTGTGGCATTGTTTTATCTTTTCGCTGCTAAACTGTCTTCTTTGTTCCGTTCCGTCGTATTTTCGATGTGCGTTTCAGCCATTGCAGCCAATTGCAAGTCTGACACTAAATGATATATTTACACTTTTTTCATGCAAATGGCTGCATTGACCAAAACGCACGCTGGTAAGAAGACAACAAATTCAACACAAAAATACGGCAGAACGAAAAGACATTTTAAACGCGCAAAAAGGTAAGATTAAATAATGCCATTAAAATAACGAAAAGACGCTTCTTATAATTATACAACATTTTCATTTTGTCTTTTCGTTTGGTTGGCGTTATTTCGCCTTTCCGAGTCAAAGAATGCATCTTTTCGTTATGCCGACTTTTCGCGCTGAATCTTTCGTTTGTTTTGTTGGTTTAAACATATTTATTCCAACATTTTTACAACATATTTATATTGGTACAGTACATAGTTAATAAGATTGGAACGAACGAAACATCTTACAGAGTTTCTCTTTTCGTTAACAATATCACAGATATTGTCTTTTCGATATTTTAAGTGGCGTTATTTCTTTTTTGTTCGGTTGAATATTTTCTTTTCTTTCTTTAATCTTTTCGCGTTGAATGTGTTTCCTTTTGCTAAAGTGTCTCTTTGTGACGAAAAAGGAAGAAACATTACTGTAGTCGTCCACCATACAGACAAATTGTGTCAGGATAAACATTTTAGCACAGCAAACCGGACATAATACTCCCTTCAAAATTCAAAATATTATGTAAAGAAAAGGATTGACCTTGACTTTTGACCCTAGAAACCCCATAAATTGTACTATGGGTGCAAAGGGTACTATTTGTGGCACTTTTTAAGATTGTTACAGAGAAGAAAGTGTTTTACAGGTTTGGGTCATTATCAGGTCATTATAACCGTGATGCTTGACATACTCATAACTTGGTCCTAGTATTAACTTTCATACCCCATCCAACCCCTTCTCCAAGAAGCGAAAACGGGGTAGGCTGGGGTAAGAAATAAATTTAAATTTCGTCTAAAAGATTTGCATATTGTAAAATTAAAACATTCAATAGGTAATTTTAAACACGTTATAGCATTTTTTGAGTAAAACATGTTTTAAACCTGTTTTATTGTCAAGATATCCGTTATAAAATCCTGCTAATATAAGCTTTTCTAGACTGGCTGTCGTCTCAGTTGTTATAGTTTAATTTAATCAGAATCAACGTAAAATCTTAAATCCTAATTTTTTATCAGTCTTTTTCTGAATAGCTCTGAACCACTGACAGCACATTTTTGACAAAGTATTGGGGATGGTGGTTGGGGTTGGGATGTAGGGAAGGTGCAGGACATACTACTTCCTCTGTAAGAATAATGGGCGTGGTGTCTGAATGTTTAACAACTTAAAAATATTGATCTTACCATGAAACGTGTCTGTGAAATCCACCAAAGGCGTTTATACGAGGTTTTGCTTGTGCAAATAACACGTCAAACCATTGTATATTAGAAAATATATTGTAGTAGTTGCTTCAGTATTCCCAGGGCCTATTTAATATACAGGAGTATGAAATGAGAAGAAATTGTGTAAATGCATTGCGGTCGCGAGACTTCGGTGGCCATTTTTGTTGGAAAATGACACGGAGTTTTATCCAGTAAATAATTATAACAATATCGTAAATATATGTGTATGCCATATGATGATTTGTGACACTTTGATTAATTGGTTAATAAAATATTTTACACTCTGAAAAAATGGTAAAACAAAAGCAATTCTATAGAAAGCAATCGCCAATACTCGTAACGATCATGTGATCGGTTATTGGCCCGGTCAGGTGACCGGGTCAATAACCGGTCAGGTGACCGGGCCAATATGGATATGCATTTTCGGCCCGGTCACATGATCTAAATTTGGCGTATCGGACCGCATTGCTGATACGGCTCATTTTTCGAGAGCTTTATTGTAGGGTAATTTTGTGCATATTGCGGTCCAAAAATGCGTATATATATGATAAACATTTATCTTCTTATCTTCTTCTATATCAATTATTGTGGTGTGTTTGATTTAATTTGTAACACAATATGACGAGACTTTAGTAAACTATAAAACCTACAAAATCACGGAAATAATTCATCAGCAAATTGTCGATCGGTACACAAAGACCGCCATTTTGAAAACTGTGAGAACAAGCGGTAAGACTGTGATCTTGTTTGGTAGCGGTTATCTAACTCAGCGTCTTATATGAGTAACTAATGAATTAATTGTAGCATGGTCGGTGACATTTCCTTTGATGAATGCAGAGCATTAACTCGTTTAATTCAGGGTAACTAAAGGGCGTGGCTATACCGTACTACAACTACCAGCTATTGGAATTTAGAGAACGGTCACTATGACGTCACATTGTTACTATGTACACCATGCTACATAAAAGAAAGAGTCTGCCTCATCTCGTTGGTTATTTAAACACCTCGATGGGCTACGCAACGCCCATATCGGTGTTTAAATAAGCCAACTCGCTGTGACAAGACTCTATCTATTACTTATTCAACATGTTCAAGCAAGTTTTTGTTGAAAATATGACTGGACGTCCCTCACTTGGTAACGATTTACCTTTAAAATCCTTTATTATCATAACCATTGTATTGATGTAATGTTTGAGTAATTTAAGACTATTTTATTGTATTAAAACGTCTTACTTTTTATCGATGAAATAATATATTTTTGAGCAGTTATTTTAGACATTTCGAGTGTTTAACTTGTGAGGATTTGGACATTTTTTGTTGAAAATTTGGCTTGACGTTCATCACTTGGTAACGATTTACATCTAAAATTCATTATTATTCTAAGCATTGGTATAACATTTGAGTAATTTAAGAATGTATTAAAAGTTTAAAATTTCTGAAATACTATGTTTTTCACTTTTAATATCTCGTTTGAAGACCGGCCGTACACGTTAATTATTGGCAATTATCGATCCCGTTTGCGTAGACTGGCCGTAAAACTAACCACACCGAAACATCGATATGTTTGACTGTTATATAGCGCGTTTCGAATCCCCGTCTATCTATAGTCCCTAGATTATGTAGGTCTGTCTCTTATTTTATTCGAAGTAAATACAAAAATTGGTTGACTTTTGGCTTTTCTTCCAAATCAGTTGGTTTTTAATCCAAATCCTAATTGTCGTATTTTCTTCGACTAGACATTATATGACAACTCTGACAGTCTGAAGTTGCCTTTTCGATTCTGTTTGCCTATACTACACGGATACAGCCAGTTTTATCCAGTTGAAATTGATTTCAATGTAGCTATGTTTTTAATTCACTATATGTGTTCATACAGTTCATAATTCCCATGGATCATTATTTAAACCGTGACCTAACTTTTACGAGCGCCCTGTATGTTTATCGGAAAACACCTCTACTTTAAGCAACAAATGGTTAAGTGCAGTTGCTGTTGAACAATCAAACATGGTGTCATGTATCGCAAGATCGCTAAATTGCCTAGTTCAATGATTGGTCGATCAAAATGTTAAATAACAGCAAATAGGCCCATTGTGTTCTGCGGGGTTTTGAAACAAAGTGGAAAATACGTTCGCCGACAAGGTAGCGCCATGACATTTGTTTATCATTGACCAGTCAGATTGTTTCATTTGATGACCAGTTGCTAAAATTCGTTGATTCTGTTTCAGTCGGCACTTTCCTCAAAATCATGATTAAATAAGTCTTAAATAAGTCTTCATTTTTAATTACTAAAAATGCTAGTTACAAATTATACGTCTACTCTAGATCAAAGCTCGACCAAAACTGCCCACGGCTCTCTTCGAGCAGCCGCGTTCTGATAGGCTCCCTCATTCTGATAACCACCAATCACAGGCTTAACCTATGATGTAAACATTTAACATCTATTTATATATTTAGCTTAATAAAGGCACACCATACCATGCGAGTTAAGCATGATAGATATTTAATAGTGCAAGATAGCATAGTGTTACAGTATATGAAGAGGCTAAAATTAATTTCACACGATAGTTTTCATTACGCATTGTCCATGCTTCTTGTTAGTACCAATTAACGGCACGTGTTGCTTTCCCACTACTACTACTACTACACTAGTTAACCCTTAACCTCCTACATATAGATAATGGACTGTTCTTTCTTTAAATTAAGACATTCCATTTATGTGAGTTTCTCGCAGGCTTATCTGGGTTTGAAAAGCAATTATAGTCGTGCAAAGCGGGTTAAAGGTTACCCATTTTCGTTTAACCATGGTGAACACAATTGTCATACCATATTCAACCATGGTTGGACAAATAGTATCCCAGACATTCGTTGTAGCCCATGAAAGACCATGGTCAGAAAACTTGGTAAATTATTGTCTCTGACCATAGTTGACAATAGTCAATAAATAAAAAAATAGACAATGTTAGACCTTGTTATCCCACCAAGCTTGATAGTTTGCAATATATCAATATTTGCATGTGTGTGTGTGTGCGTGCGTGCGTGCGTGCGTGCGTGCCTGTGTGTGTGTGTTTATACCTGTCACGTGTGTGTGTATTTATTTTCGTATACGTGTATGTATATTTATATTTGTCAAATATTTGTAATGATGAAAAACTGTAATAGTTTAAGTCAATAAACATATCTACCTACCTACATACCTATTCATTTTAATCTAATCTAATCTATAACAACAAAATTATATAGATTTTTTCGAAAAAATCGAAATAGGAATATAAAAGTACAGGTCTCAAGGGAAGCTTTTAGTGAATTGCGATTTTAATAGTAGGACCTCGAACGAATCTGATTTGATAAATTTTGATATATTTCTGGATGATGATGAGTTTATACACAAATCCAACAGATATTTCCATAAGAGCAAATAAAGATCCAATTATTGATGTTTATGATAGATGCCTCCTTTCATTATGTAAATCAATCCGCTTATAGCAAATGGGCGTTTAAAAAAAGATGTACATATTGACATTTCATAATATAAATGGGTCAAATTCAGTGGATTATTTTATACTTAATAGTGCTGATTTTGTAATTATTAATGGGAATGTAGCGACACAGCCAAACCATCTTTATTATTGAGAGATCTGAAATACTTGAATAAGGGTGAAAGAATTATCAAAATCGGATGATAAACAAAGAAGATACTATCAATTGAAGTTTCTGTTGAAACGGATATGAAAGCGGCCATTTTGAGAGCTATGACATCACGGTTCTAAATGACCATATATGGAATATTTATAAATATGAAAATTTACTGATTTATAGGGAAAAAATGACAGCAACTGTATGAAAAATATGTAATACTTAATGGTAATAATGATTTATATGACCAGTAAAAAGATCCCATTCATTTGCAGTGATATTCTTCGTTTTAAATGATATTTATCAATATGCCATATATGGTAGTATGGAACTATGACGTCATAGTTCTAAAAATGGCGGCTCCCATATTTGTTTTAGAACAACCTTTAAATGGTCATATCTTTTTTGTTTATCATCCGATTTTGATAATTCTTCCACATTTTTCCAAGTTTTTCAGAACTCTCAATAATAGAGCTTGTTTGGCTGTGTCGCTACATTCCCTTTAACGATTTTATGGTTATTGGTCCAAACGAACACTCGGATCACTCAGGTTTAAAGATTAGCATACGAAGGCGACGTCTGTTTATGGGATAGTTCTTAAATAGCGATTCGCATTACGATTTATTAGAAACACGTCCCAATCTTCAGCAATTAACGGGAAATTTAGTAAATGGTAATCATTTCAATCAGTTACAGCCTATATGCAAGATAATGCCTTAAGCGTTTTTGGTAGAAAAATAATTACAAAACAAAATAACGTTCGTTGTTAGCATCGATACTGATGTCAGAATTTGTTTAACATGCGAGCGGAACAATTTTTGTGCTTATTTTATCATCGTAATAATTGGAAATAAAATGTATATATTTGACCTGGGAATAGAATACATTGAATAATACACGGTGGGTAAGCCGATCTTTGTCACTTGATATTTTGGATAGTGTTTGTGGCAAAATAGTTTACTCAGGTAAGAAAAGTGTTATATTTTTTTCATACTGGATCGATTTGCATGCAACAAAGTGTACATTCTCCGCATAAATCAGTTGAATAAAAATATGTAGTCAGATCCTTCCAAACACTTGTCGTTGCGGAGTTTGTCCCGAGCAACCACCGAATTGTGTGTAGTAGGGTGCACATCCCTGCCGTAAATCGATCGATATACGCATTTTCCTGACCATTTAGACTAGTTTTACTGCCTGGAATTATTCTAAGACATGTACCACATTTCAAGCATGAAAATACTCATTTTTTAACTAGAATATGTAGGAAACCCGGAAATGATAGGTTGCACATGTAAATTAATAAATTATAGGGCACATGCTCTAAAGAAATAGTAGGATAACAGTAAATTGTTTACATCTGCAGTTAGTCGTAAAAGGTTGAGGCCAATTCTTACTAATTTAAAACCCCATTAAACTTGCGGAAGCACCACTTTTACTAAAAAATAAACGAATGAAAACATATGAATTTTATTAAGTCATCCTAAACATGAGTATTGACCACTTGATTGCTGTTATTTAAAAAAGGATACAATTGTTATTCGACTTTCAAAGTAAAAAATCCCAAAACAATCTTAAGTGTCGTGGCAGCAATTGTAAACAAATAATATTTACATTTGTATTCGGCTGTATTTCAGGACTTTGCTCGACAATTATCGACAGCACACGATTATATATTAAGTATTGTACGTAGATGATAATTTGAGCCATTGTTTACACACAAACACTGATATCAAAACATTTAATAAAAGCATTGAAAACGTTATATTCCTTTCAAAGTGAACAAATCCTCGTGTAAATACGTTTTTAGATGTTTTATTACTTGTTTACATGCTTTATAATGGTATTTATAAATAAACAGCGGCTTAAGTTATCCCTCGCATATTATAATAGAAGGCGTCCATACGTTACCGGTCTCTCGAAATTCACGTGGATTGATATTGACGTGTATAATGAGATTTATTCCCAGGAGCACAGGGGCCTGCGGACATAGATGGAGAGGACTAGGGCACAGGGGAAATGGTTGTGCTAAACATATTTTCTTTCACTTCACAAGGGTTAATTAGTAGAAACTGTACTAACGTTACAGTCTACGGAATTACGTTATTAAAATCTAATGACAGTGTGTGTTTACTGAAACCTGGGAAAATAAACATATCAAAACGACTGAAATACCTTCTCCCAATTAAGTGTTTTAAATATATATTATGATATATAAGATTTATTATAACGGTGAAATATATTCATGACATCTTAGTTAAATAATGTAATTAAATTAACACAATTTGCAATAAGCGATAACTTATGCGTGAGCTAGAATAAATGAAGCAAGCAAATAAATCAACAAACACACATTCCATTAGAGCATTCTCTGCATAATACCCTGTCCGGCAGAGTCATTCATAATATTATCAGATGTAAATATGTCTCCCCAAATCCATACCTTCAACGAAGCATATGTTCTTCCGCCATTGAAAAAGTCCCGACCTCTCACCTCGGTATAAATCGGCATAGATTTGGTGCTTCCGAAGTTAAGGTTAAACGTAATGCACAGTTTTCAGTGACGTAATGCTTATTTAGAGAGAAAATATCGGTATTCAAACTATAGTGTTGTTACTAATACACTAGTAAGATAGCATCGTAAATACGTGTGGCGAGACATCATGGGGTTTTATGTAGTCAATTATGTTTTCGGAAAATATCACGATCGATTACAACACTCGGAGAGGTTATTGGAGAGCACTGTAATAACAACACATCAAAGTATTTTTTAAACTTTAATAGATTTGGCAAATATTGGGCGTGGCATGGATTGAAAAACAAGCCCCAAGCATGGGGTTTAACAATTGGGCTGCCGGTAAGCACCAAAGACCATTATGGCAAGCCCTTACAGTAGAAAGCATAAGCAATAAAGCAGATTGAATATTACACTATTAAGGACATAAATACATGTGCACCAAATTAAATGTTCATTATGAAAGCAACTTTTCTGATAAGCATTTAAGCAAGTGTTGAAAGCACGGTTGATATTCAAGCATAATTACAAGTGCACCGAATTCAATCAATTCAAATGTTTTTTATCAATTCGTACGGACAGCAAATTTGTATATAATTTATGTTTAGATTACAATTCAGTCTCTGGGTATACAGGCGCTGAATAAATTTAAACTGAAACATATATGTCCTTCCTTGCACACCTTCGCTGCCCGCCATTCAGTCTCTGGGTATACAGGAGCTGAATAAATTTAAACTGAAACGTATATGTCCTTCCTTTCACAAAACTTCCAGCAAGCATGTAAATGTTCTTAATATCCATGCCACACCAGTAATGGTTGACTACGTAAGTGGATCCAGAGGAAGACATCAACTGAAAATATATAACTCAGAGAAAGCAACATGATCTTGCAACATAAAATACTATCTTTTGAATATAAGTATTGACAAATAATGAAATTTCTTTAATGAACTTATCGTACTTATACAACTTCATAACACTATTATCGATTGCAATCAATGATCTTGTGGGCTGGGAGGGAGGGAATTTAAATTGTTAACATAAGCTAAAGCACAGTACCTCGAGTGAATCAAACAGACGGTGTAGATCTACGAACACTGCCCCGTGAAATTTACTCCCTAAGTTCAAAACGCTAAATTTGTGTCATCCAATAACCGTTGACTATAACAGATATTATAGTCAGTATTATTGGAGAGCACTGTAATAACAACACATCAAAATATTTTTTAAACTTTAATAGATTTGGCAAAATATTGGGCGTGGCATGGATTGAAAAAAAAGCCCCAAGCATGGGGTTTAACAATTGGGCTGCCGGTAATCACAAAAGACCATTATGGCAAGCACTTACAGTAGAAAGCATAAGCAATAAAGCAGATTGAATATTACACTATTAAGGACATAAATACATGTGCACCAAATTAAATGTTCATTATGAAAGCAACTTTTCTGATAAGCATTTAAGCAAGTGTTGAAAGCACGGTTGATATTCAAGCATAATTACAAGTGCACCGAATTCAATCAATTCAAATGTTTTTTATCAATTCGTACGGACAGCAAATTTGTATATAATTTATGTTTAGATTACAATTCAGTCTCTGGGTATACAGGAGCTGAATAAATTTAAACTGAAACTTATATGTCCTTCCTTTCACACCTTCGCTGCCCGCCATATGGATGGGCGCCCGGACACTCCAAGTCATAGTAACATGGACATACATCCTTTGATATTTGATCTACAGTAACATGGACATACATGTATGATCCGGATTTTTTAGGGGGCGCGCATCAGGGTGCCCCCACCCCCGGTATCCGCTAGTGGAATGTACCAAACCGCATTATTCTTGAAACACACGCATATACCACTCATTGTTCTATCAACTACTGACCCAGTTAACTTGAAAATAAATGCAGTATAGGCTGTAGCCAGTACGCAAAATGTTGCTGGTAGATAATAGTTGCATTATTACACTTTAAACCTGCGACAGGCTCTGCAATGAAGTAAAGGGACATTCCACTTTGGAATTGAGGGTCGCAGGTGGAGTAGTTTCGCCCAAAACCTCGCTTAAAACGAACGCTTTAAAAATCAAACAAAGCAAAAAACGAAGTTATCAACGTTTAGACTCTATTTAAATTCGTCAACGTCGACGCCACACATAAAACACGCAATATGAGAGTAATATTAATCAACGTTTACCTACTCCCTGGCATGACGTCATTCATAAACCACGCAGCATATTTAGGGCAAAACTAATCGCGTGGGAAAGCCCACATTTCGGGAATATTAATTAAATAATATACGAGAACGTTGTTATTTATTTACAGTTATATCAATTAGCAAAGGAATCGCACATAATAGAAACAAAAAAAGAGACGAAATAAAGCTTACGTTAATTGAAAGAAAAATTGTTCCGACTAGAATCAAAATGGCCGACCTAGTAAGGTGAAATAAGAGACTATATTTACATCGACCAACAACGTATATACTGTATGACTAAAATAAAACGAATACATCCTAATCGAAGATAAAATCATGAGCAACAGGAATATGACAAAAAGAATTGATAGATCATGCGAGTATGATTTCAATGAATTTAAATTGTTAACATAAGCTAAAGCACAGTACCTCGAGTGAATCCAACAGACGGTGTAGATCTACGAACACTGCCCCGTGAAATTTACTCCCTAAGTTCAAAACGCTAATTTTGTGTCATCCAATAACCGTTGACTATAACAGATATTATAGTCAGTATTATGAGAACGGTTATACCGTTAGTCTAACTATATAAGAATTCCACTTTTCAATACCGGTTGTTTTGCTAAATAATGGAATTTTATTTTATTAATTAATTAACATTTTATTTTATCCGTAGCTTTTAATTGTAATGCACATGATGCATGATGAAATCTATGCCACATTGTTTACGGGAACATCGGTTATACAAAATGTAATTATTATGTTGGTCACACCTGGTCAAACAAACGAAGATATTATGTAGTTCTGTGGTTATTTGGTTATGTATAGGTGTTCAATGGTATCGTAATTATGCACCCAAACATAAAATGGATTAATTCCAACGGCAAAAACATTGTGCTTTCGCAAGTTTAATCGGGCTTTAAATTCTACTTAAGTCAAATCGGATTCATTTTAGTCGCTTCCGATATGCTCACACTAATAATTTTAATATATATTTCTATCTATAAACTCTCTACCTTGTCGCCATGAAACCTAGCTGTATGGCATGTCCGTAGATGGATTTTTAAACTCATCTAATATTTATTTTATGTTGATGTATTTTTCAACACACACTCTTATACTTGTTTAGCTCCGGCAGTGAATGATAACAGTAAAATGATAATGGTAACGGTATAAATATATATATAGTGAAAATGTTCATAAAATAAGTAGATGGTTACGACTTTACTGATATTAGAAGAGATTCAGGTTTGTTGGGATGAACAATTATTGGCTCAGTCTGCCATTTACTGAAGATCTGTATAGAGGTTACCAACAACAGTCACTGGATGATATTGACGATGATATAAATAATGGTGTCATCAACAAAGAGGCGAATAGATGTCACGTATGATGTCATTTATATATATACAAAAAGAGTGGAGAGCCGGTAATAAAACCCTGGCGGACTCCGGCAGATATGGATACCATTTACAAAACAGTTCCAGAAAGAACAAGTTTTTACTGGAGGTTAACAGTACTGGTTTAGTAACCCAGGAAAACGTGGGTGGTCTCACCACAATAAACTGAAGGTTGTTAAAGTTGAAACAATGTCTGTTGCACAAAAGCTGATCTAGCTTGTGTTATTTGTTGATTATATGCGTTAAATATATCTTCTTTAACTTTATCTTTGATTTATGTCTGCGAGCTAGTCCTTAAACCAAAACCAGAGATCACCCGATATAGCAACTGAAAAGAGTTTGTGAAGTAGGACTCGAAGATTCGATACCCTATCGAAGGCCTTAACATTTCACAGAAAACGGCTCTAACTTCATGACCTTCGCCCGATACTTGAAAGAAAGTATTACAGCTTGAAACAAGTTGGTTTACAGTAGACTGATTTGGGACGAAACCAGATTGGAAAGAAGTGTTGAAGTGATAATATTGTTAGAGAGAAAGCAATTAAAGGCATGTTTGTGTTTGTGAGCTGGACTATTAGTGGATAGTGTATGTCCTGATTTCGACGTCGCACTATATAACAGTCCCCACAATACAGCGTATTATCCAAGTGAATATTGCGGTAGTGTGACTTTTAAGCGCAAAAGATTATGTTTGACATTTGACTCCCAAATGAGATCTTGAATATGACGGTAGGGACTTGCCATTGTGCACAACACATCATTATATCCGTAATATGTCAAGAGAAATTTTTCTATTACTTCCAACGTTATTGAACAGACGCACACACGGAATTGAGTCTTTCTTAGAGATCGCGTGGCATAATTTTACATCATACTTACTCATACATCTTTCATGGATGAGCAGGTGACACCATATTCTATATGTTATTGTTGTAATGTTTTATTCAAAGAAAATACATGTTTAGTTAATTTTAACATGGTGTTAAAACATGCACTTTGTAGTAAGTATAACGTATTACTAAACGCCTTGTATATTTCATCCATTCCGGAGCTTCCATTAATCTCATATAATTATGACTTATTTTCTGGTATTCGCTGACCACAGAAATCGATATTGAATGACAAACTCAATATTGCTTGGACTTCAATACACGGTCGCATTGGACTGAGTGTAATAAATCCTGTATTATTTCAAGAAAAATCTACATAATCTCTGTCATTATAAAATTGAATTTAGATAAATAAATCGAACTATTTCAACTGTTTTCATGTACAGTTACCCGAATGATATTCACATTCAACCTTCATGTGGACATGAATAAAAAGAAAAACGTACAACACTAGCTGGTCATTGAAAACATTATATTATATGTATATGCAGAAATGAACCATAAAGGTGCAATAACTGTTCATTGGATTGACATGCCATGTTAATTTTAGTGGCGATTTCATACCGTTGTCTTCTGTAATAGGTCCGGTATGACTTTCGTCCACAGGTTTACGGCTTTCGGCCGAGGATGGGTCTTCGCGGACTGTGGTGACATTGTCGGCGAAATCATCAGGTAGTCTTGTGCACAAGAATATTCTGGCCATGTTGTTTTGATGAATTTGGTGACATCTTGTGGCATGTTCGGATTTCTGGAAAAAAACACGTTGGACATAAACTCATGCAAACATGCAAACATGCGTCAGTGGTCTGTTATATCTACTTAGGAATAGCCTGCAAACGTGGATGTAGTGTCAATGACGGGTCTAACCTTGCCCATAAATGTTACCAACCAGAAAAGGCCCTGGCACAATCAAGTACTTCAAGCAGTAATTGAAATACACATTAGAGACATACACATCATTTGACAACACAAAGTAACAGAAACAAAAAAAGCCTAGTCACCGCCTTGCAATCTCAGGTTGGCCAAACATAATGTTGATATACATTAACGCCTCAGAGTCTTTCACAATACTATTTAATAGCAATGGCTTTAAAATGTCGTGTGGTTTCGAACCCCCGGCGGCCCCATATCAAATAAATAATCTTTCCACCGAAATATAAAAAGATCGGACAGGGAAAGTAGCATTCAAGGAGGACAGTCAACCACAAAACACAGCAACAAACACGCAAACAGACAAACAAGAAGGCAAAAGTAATAATAAATGCAAATGAAATCACAAACACAAAAGGGTTGACAATAGGCTACCGTTTTGGAACGGTGAGTGGCAAAGTGGCCACTGGGGGTTTAAACCGGTTCTAGAGTGCACCAAACCTCACACTTACCCTACTGTCATCCCATTAAAACGGGACAGTGTAAATAAAGAAATCCCTGCCATGATCTAATCTCTAAACAACAAAGCAAACGAAACTTTATATGGGTCATACTTCACTCTTATATAGGTAAATGGGAGATACTTATGTCTATTCTCAATTAATTGATACACTATTTGAAAGCTCATTGTCAGATCATCGACATTCTTCTCTATTTGGTTTAATTTAATACAACTATACTAACGAAAGTCTTACCAAGATTTAGCAAAGTTGGACCACATCGTCATTGTAGCTTGATAAATGGTATATTTCGGAAGATAGTTCGGATTTTCCAAAATCTGGTTCAGGCCAAAGCCGAATACATAGGATAGTTCGTCTCCATGGTTCATAGTATCCGGCCCCTCCATATAAGAAGGAACGGGAAGCAATCGTTGGCCGAATGGTTGTACTGCGAATTCATACACGTACGTGGATCTAGACATATTGGTCCCGTTTCTGTGTTGATCTGCAGTTTGTACAGTGGGAACAATGAATTCTATATCAGTCACAAGGTTCGATAACATATATGTTCTCTTTTGATCATCGTTAGGGTCACTCTAGTCTGTATATTCATGAATGGTTAATAATGTAACATCTTCTGTAGGTGTAATTGCGTTCAAATAAGTTGGCACCAAAACTTTCTCAAAACTATCTCTTGACACAGTGAATTTTGCCGGGTCCGTTATGTTGAACATTCCCATCCATGTGCCTAAATCTACAAAACCATCTTTGTTGTTGAAGCCAATCATCAAATCAACACTGTGGAACATATCCAGAGCATCCGTCGCATTCGTTCTTCCAGATAAAAGGTGTTTAGGATCGTCGAGTATAAACTCACCGTCCACAACTGGCGAAATATTTCCTGCAAGTATTCTGTTCACTGTAGCGTTAAGTTCAGCGATTGGTTTTATTTTAAGACATGCAATATAGTCCATTGGACTTGGTTGAGTACATCCTTCTTCATTTGCAAATGTCCTTGCAACCGGAACTGCAGTTTTTAATTCAGTGAACCCCTATGGGATCATCATACTCCCACTTTCAGCAATGGCGTGTTGAAAGAGCCCTTTATTACCAGGATAAAATATTTGATATATAACACTTGCTGAACCAGCATCTTCACCAACCACTGTGACGCGATATGCATTTCCACCAAATGTGTGAATATTATCGTGCACCCATCGGATGGCAAGTTGCTGATCCCAAAGTCCAAGATTCCCGGGTAAAGTTGAATCCCCGGTTGTGAGGAATCCATAATGAGCCAGTCGATAGTTCATTGCGACGATTATTACATCTCCATAAGCCGCCAACATTCCGCCGTTGAACCTGTTTACAGAGCCCAATATAAATCCACCTCCGTGTATAAACACCATTACTGGCTTATGTGGACGATGACTTTGACCTTGGGATCCTTCGTCTGGTACGAATATATTGAGTCTAAGGCAATCTTCCGATCTTTCCAACGAAGCTGGAACGAAGGGAACCTCATACTGATAGCAGATTGGACCTTCCTTCCTCTCATCAAAAAAAGGTGTGAACGTCGCTCTTGGTACCGGCCTTTTGAATCGTAGATCTCCAGTAGGGGCTTTTGCATACGGTATTCCAAGTAAATGGTTAACTTTGTAGGTAAAGAACTGTTGTATGAAATAGTCCGTGTTACTCCAATTATGTCTCCAACTGGAGTGCACACGGTTTTGACGTCATCATCAAGCAGAAACGCATGACCTGGACCGAACAATTAAAGGATATACAGAACTATATAGAACATGTTGACATGTGTTATCGAACAGACCAATGTAACGACATATGAAATGATGCACTCTTATATATCACGGGTAATACTAGGCCGATATATATGGGTCAAGTGCGGATCTACCAGGGGTCCGGATATCCCTTGAGATTTGAATTAGAAAAGTTATTAATTAATTTTTAAACAGACTTTGTACCAACCATAAGTTCCTCGAAAATACGATTGGACCCCCACCAGCCCACTGAACGGATCCGCGTATGTGTACAAATTATCTGATTGAAGGAGAGTTCTTTCAGGATTTACATTTTCCCGCTGTCTAGTTATTTTTAAAAATGCATGTCATTGTTTGTGCCAAACTGCAACCTTGATTTCTATGTTGTAAAATATCAACTCCTTGTAACACTATGTATAAAGGGATTACATCCTGTTACAGTGCAGAAAAACATAGGTCTATGTTTAAGATTAATTACGATGGATTAGATTACATCTAGTCATATATTTAGTTACCCTGCACTAGTCTTGATTTACGCATATTTACGAGGCACCAACCTTAAAAGTTTAAAGTGTTTAAGAAGCACTAGTCATATTTTATCCAAAATATATGAACATCTAGAACAGTTTAGAAAAGTTATAATATATGTTTTCATAAAATGAGCATGTGCCAATAGATAATATATCTGCTGAATAATTTTATGTAAGGAAAGACACATATTTCAATGCAAATGAATTATGAGCTGGCAACCTTTAATTCCCTGATCATAAGTATGCATATTTTACTAACACATTATCAGTATATTCTGTTTGTTTCTGGCATTTAAGCATAATAATTATGAACTAAATTCAGGTATAAAGAGTCAAAGGTGTATGCATCCATTTTCTAATGGCGATAATGTGGAGCCAGCGGGGATTTAAATTGTTCATTGTATGTTGAAACGCACATATCCATCCATTTATGTATATTATTACCTCAAATACAAATCAACATCTAATAAATTCTCGAACTCTTCATATGACTCGAATAAAGCATTAAGCAACATTTTCCTATTCGTTATTTTGGAAGTGAAGTGAACAAGGGTATGCAATAACAACTCACATAATGCTCAGAGAGAAAAATACAGATTCAATTTGAGATTAAAATAAATCATGTCTTAGCAACAAACCAAAGAAGTATTTTTTCCTTATATACATGTTACCCACCAACTTTCACACCCACTCTCCCCACACCCACAAAGAAAAGATGATTAGTTAAGTAGTAGTTCAACAGTTTTCCTTTTTCAGGCAATGAAGATACAGCGTTATATGACTTGTGAACATACAAATTGGAAAATACGAAATTGTGAACTGGAAACATGCAATATCGGTGGATAGTGTATGTCCTGATTTTGTGGTTTCAATATAAAGCAGGTCCCACAATCCATCATATTATATAACTGAATATTGTATGTAGTGTGACCTTAAGCACAAACGTTCGGGTTTGATCTTTGATTCCCCAAATATGGTCTTCGCGATAACGGTATGGACCTGAAATTGTACAAGACAAATCTTTATATGATCAATGATTTCTTGATGGATGTGAAATATTATGAGAATTCTTTCACAACGGGTTCCAAAGTTATTGACCGGACACAAAATAACCCCCCAATGCGACAGTGATATTGGGCAGGCACACAGACGCAGACACGGACATGTCAATACTACGCCCCACCCCCATCCCCCCCCCCCACCCACCCCTACCCCTGTCAGAGATTTCCTAGAGAATGCGTGGCACAATTTAATGTCATACTTAAACTATAGAAACTATTTAAAAACTGATTATATTGTATTGCTTTACGGGTGTAAAGAAATCGAACATTATTTTGAAACATCATGAAATATGCATTCCTGCAAGACACATGCATAACTTGTGTATACAACTTTCAAAGGATTGTCGACAACTCTCGTTTCGTTTAATGTGTTTTAATAAACATTCAAAATGTGTGCTTCAGCTTAACGTAACTTATATGTAACGTTTTAAATCGGATCCACCAGATCGTCAACAGTCACTTTAACAAAACCTTCACACTCTACATCCTCGGTAAAGATAAGAGACCCGATGATACCTGTAATGTGAATGGTATCTAGCTTACATTCCAAAAATGATTCGTATCATAGCGGAACCAGGATGTTGTATTAGGGTATCCAACTATTGTGAACAAGTTTGACAAGATAGAAGAATTATTTTTGTCTAAATCTATAAGCTTTTGTTTAAACATATTTTATTTCCATATTATACAACATGCATATATAAATGGTTAATAGGATTGGAACGAAAGAAAGCAATCTTATAAGGTTTCTCTCCTTGGTATTTAACAAATGCAATTGATGTTGGCAGTTAATACAGTTTAACATCGAAAAGGCTACTTTTTTTACATTTCTTATTTCGCGTAAAAGGAAAGGAAAAATAAGCTTTGAAAGTTATTAATCGCGGTATAATAAATAGCTATATAAAACATGAATTAATCGAAGGGTTTAGTGAAGAAAAGGTGTACATTTATTCATATTATATACTGTTCATAAAGAAAATAGACAACCCTCTAACCATCTACTCAACCCTCTAATTATGGCTATATAATTAAAGCATGGTAGCCTCCTGAATAAACGAATGTTTTACTAAATGTTTCTATTCAACTTTGCCAAATGCAAGTAGCTATAATTAATGGTTATAACTGTTTTATTCTCTGTTTTATTGTCTCGTTCTAAGTCTGAGCACAATTTTAACCACTTAAGTTGAAATCGAGGTTGATTTAAGTGTTATGTTAGGCAAGGACTGGAGTTACAAGTGGGAAGGGTATGGTGTGTTAAATTTAATGTTTCGAAGAAAAATAAATGCATTATATTAATATTTTTAATATTGATATGTTTTACTATTTAACGCAAGTCATGAACTATACTAGATATACTATTAAATAAAATACCGGTATATATGATTTCTTTTTAAATATTTGTGTAGTGAGTCCTAAATTCGCAAGTGTGCGTCCTTAACAAAATACATGCATAATGAACTTCGAACAACTGTTACACAGCTATAATTAATTGTATTGTGTGCATGTTCTTTTCCTGTTCAGTTTTTCAATATTGCATTTTCATTTACATATACATATATAGATAGTCGTTAGAATTTGATTTGTGTTAATTGTATTTCGCAGTTATCTATGTTTAAGGTTTTATTTGCAAATATGCGGCGGTAATTAATATTAAGACTCGGTGCTCTTTACAAATAGTTTAACTCTGAACGGCCATTCTCTGAGTTTCTCACCAGGCTTATATATCAAGTGGTCAGCCAAAAAGTGATATTAATAGAAGAATATGTATACTTTAAGAACTTCAAGGTAACCACATATTAATCAATTTACCATTCCCTGTCTGAATACAGGAAGCTGCCGAACCCGCTGGTAGCAGTTGCTGTCATATCTCTGAGAATTTCTACGGACCTAATCAATGATAGTCAATTTAGTTCCACCGTTATATACTGGTCAGTATTTAAATATATGCAAGAGTTACAGGTCAGCAAATAGCCTGGACAGATTTTCATTGGTCAAAGTGTCCACTTAACCATGACAACCACTCTGAGAAATAATCACATAAAATGGCATGTAGCTACCTGAAGATCACTTGCTCCTTTATACCTCAACGTGATATATTAATAGAAAGTTGATCTACATTCTGAATTGATTGTTTTCTCAGGCCCCACAGAAGTGACCACCCCGAGTACCTAAGCCAAGCGAGTATAACCCCAAACATTAACACGGTCACACAACACGTTGTAACGTTGTTGTAACGTTCCGGTCGGATATATGCGTTGGTACGACGTCAGAAAAACGTCTACAACATGTGCACAATAATGTCTAGGTTTCAACGGACGTAAACCGGGCGTACAGTACCATTGCTAAAAAACATTACAGAACCCGGTGAATACATGTGAGTAAAGAGAAACAATCCGTTTTATGGCAACTGTATAAGAGGGCGTCACGTCGGGTTCGGCCATTTTGGATTATCACGCTGACCACTTGAAACACACTGAACAACTAATACTATATTGCTGTGGTAAGTGCATTATTCTTATACGGTCGTGCAGAAGTAGTGTACTTAATTTCATTACATAAAGATTGCATGCAGACATATATTCCATCTAGCTGTGCAAAAGGCCGTGATTCTCATTTTCAAGTTTTAGTAGAAACTGACATAGCGAATCAAATAACCATATGTATGCAAACAACAGCTACATTTATGACGTTTAATTTGCCATATCGTGGTGAGAATAATACCGTATACTTAATTTGATAAAAAAGAATAAACCCGACACGTGGTCGACATCCGGGTGATGTTTGTGCAACGTCGGTGTGACTTTTTTCGAATCGGAACATAAAACAAGGAAAAGCGTCGGATTTTTTATATAAAAAACACACCAATGTATCTAACTTAAAGCCAAAAAAAGACAACGTTATAGTTGGGGAGACATTTGATTATGCAGTGAGTGTTTGTTATAGTTGTATCCGTTTGTTAGAGTGCTAGTCTTAACTTGTTACAATATTCATTATGATCGCGGGTTCTCCGTCATGGTGTCAGCCATGGTATAGGATTTTTCATCATATATTTTTACACCAGTTTCACATACATTTCCGTATATTTTATCTCATTTCTGATATATACAATTCGAGTTACGCACCGTTTAACACAGTCAACCAATCCTCCCTTATTCAAGGCAGTGTCTAATATTGAAAAGTGCAGTCACGGTTCAGATCTCGATATCTTACTACACATTTATATATTGTACACATCCCCATATATTCTGATGTTTCAACTATCAGTGTTTTCTTTTCATCCAAGACGGCCGCCATCGCTAAAACTAGGTCGAATTTAAGGAAATTTCAAACGACATCTCCTCCGAAAGCACTTATTTCATTCTAGTGAAATACCATCAACATGTTCCATTGGATGGCCTCTATCAAATTTATGTGTTTTTCGTTGTCGTCGAATAAAATCAAAATGGCCCCCACCGCGACCAAAGGTTTACATATAATTATATAGGAAAAGGTTAAAGATGACATCGTCTCTGAAACCGCTGGAAGGATTTTGATGAAACTTAATCACAATGATTTTTGGGATGGTTCCCCTCAGATTTGTGATTGTCGTCGTGGCCAAATCTCTGACAAAATTAAGGAAAACTCAAACGTCACCTCCTCCGAAACCACTCATTCTATTCTAATGAAATATCACATACATGTTCCTTGGGTTGGTCTCTATCAAATTTGTGTTTTTTTGTTGTTGTCGAATAAAATCAAAATGGAATATAATATAGGAAAAGGCCCGAATCAAATACATAATACATAGTCTTCGCAATTCTCCATCGACAGCTGATTTCGATATGAGTTATGTCCTTTTGATTAATGTAAATGGGAGATAATTATGTCTATTTTCAATGAGACATTTAATAAATGAAAGCTCATTTCGGTTCATGTTTCCGACAATCCGAGATGATAAATCATATATTGCATATTATAAAGTTATTGTGAGATTATCTGCATTAAACTATACATTATGTAATATAATATGCGCAGATACACGTCAATAATTAAGATATGGTTATATGTTTTGTAACTGTTTAAAAGTAAATCATCAACTAATGTATGATCTATGAATGATGTCCTGTTTACTAATATATTATCATTAATTTTGTCCGGATATAATATCATATCTACATATACGAGGGGTGATCCAAAATTAGGAATACTTTTGCTATAAAATCTTTATTATTTAATAGATTTAACGACATTTACACACACGGGCAATTAATGTATCCTTTATTACTTGTCTGAAAAATACCGTAAAAGTAAGTTTTTCTGGCAAGCTATCTGAAGTTAAACAATTGCATCTGGAGTTCCCCAGGGCTCTATCCTTTATCCCCTTCTTTTCATTATGTACATGATGAATGATTTGCCTCTTCATCTGAAGAATTTGTTTACAGATATGTTTGCTGATGACACTAATGTTACTACTGTCGGTAAAACGACTAATAAAATACAATTACTATTCCAAAATGCTCTTTTGGAAATTAAAACGATCAAGCAGGGGATCTTTAATTAACCATATTGAGTTAAATCTTGATGATCAATTAATTAAATTTACTAGTTCGGAGACCAAAATCTAAAATGGATATCTCAAGTCGACCATGCTTAGAAGAAATATAACTGTCTTCTTTATCTCTTACAGTGAATTACATTCCTCTTAGATATTCCTATAAGAAAATGATACTTCAATGCTTACATCATTCCACATCTAGACTATTGTTGTTCAATTTGGGAAACTCGTGTCAATCAACAACTCCTCTGAAACTGCTTGAATGAGTTTTATGAAACTTAATCACAATGTTACTTTGGACGACCTCAGATTTGTGTTTTTTGCGTTTTCTTTTCATCCAAGACGGCCGCCATCGCTAAAACTAGGTCGAATTTAAGGAAATTTCAAACGACATCTCCTCCGAAAGCACTTATTTCATTCTAGTGAAATACCATCAACATGTTCCATTGGATGGCCTCTATCAAATTTATGTGTTTTTCGTTGTCGTCGAATAAAATCAAAATGGCCCCACCGCGACCAAAGGTTTACATATAATTATATAGGAAAAGGTTAAAGATGACATCGTCTCTGAAACCGCTGGAAGGATTTTGATGAAACTTAATCACAATGATTTTTGGGATGGTTCCCCTCAGATTTGTGATTGTCGTCGTGGCCAAATCTCTGACAAATTAAGGAAAACTCAAACGTCACCTCCTCCGAAACCACTCATTCTATTCTAATGAAATATCACATACATGTTCCTTGGGTTGGTCTCTATCAAATTTGTGTTTTTTTGTTGTTGTCGAATAAAATCAAAATGGAATATAATATAGGAAAAGGCCCGAATCAAATACATAATACATAGTCTTCGCAATTCTCCATCGACAGCTGATTTCGATATGAGTTATGTCCTTTTGATTAATGTAAATGGGAGATAATTATGTCTATTTTCAATGAGACATTTTAATAAATGAAAGCTCATTTCGGTTCATGTTTCCGACAATCCGAGATGATAATCATATATTGCATATTATAAAGTTATTGTGAGATTATCTGCATTAAACTATACATTATGTAATATAATATGCGCAGATACACGTCAATAATTAAGATATGGTTATATGTTTTGTAACTGTTTAAAAGTAAATCATCAACTAATGTATGATCTATGAATGATGTCCTGTTTACTAATATATTATCATTAATTTTGTCCGGATATAATATCATATCTACATATACGAGGGGTGATACAAAATTAGGAATACTTTTGCTATAAAATCTTTATATTTAATAGATTTAACGACATTTACACACACGGGCAATTAATGTATCCTTTATTACTTGTCTGAAAAATACCGTAAAAGTAAGTTTTTCTGGCAAGCTATCTGAAGTTAAACAAATTGCATCTGGAGTTCCCAGGGCGCTATCCTTTATCCCCTTCTTTTCATTATGTACATGATGAATGATTTGCCTCTTCATCTGAAGAATTTGTTTACAGATATGTTTGCTGATGACACTAATGTTACTACTGTCGGTAAAACGACTAATAAAAAACAATTACTATTCCAAAATGCTCTTTTGGAAATTAAAACGATCAAGCAGGGATCTTTAATTAACCATATTGAGTTAAATCTTGATGATCAATTAATTAAATTTACTTGTTCGGAGACCAAAATCTAAAATGGATATCTCAAGTCGACCATGCTTAGAAGAAATACAACTGTCTTCTTTATCTCTTACAATGAATTACATTCCTCTTAGATATTCCTATAAGAAAATGATACTTCAATGCTTACATCATTCCACATCTAGACTATTGTTGTTCAATTTGGGAAACTCGTGTCAATCAACAACTCCTCTGAAACTGCTTGAATGAGTTTTATGAAACTTAATCACAATGTTACTTTGGACGACCTCAGATTTGTGTTTTTTGCGTTTTCTTTTCATCTAAGACGGCCGCCATCGCTAAAACTAGGTCGAATTTAAGGAAATTTCAAACGACATCTCCTCCGAAAGCACTTATTTCATTCTAGTGAAATACCATCAACATGTTCCATTGGATGGCCTCTATCAAATTTATGTGTTTTTCGTTGTCGTCGAATAAAATCAAAATGGC
>JAWPHD010011396.1:0-84292 GCA_037043455.1 Cyrtodaria siliqua
CATTAAACCGGGAATATACCGGCCTTTCACAAGCCATGTCCGCAACATCAGATGACGATTATGAGTACTTTTGTGTGGATCATATGAAGCTATGTTCAAGCAAGGTAATGACAAAATTCTCATTCTTTAAATATCTTTTGTTATATAAACTTAAGTGTGGCTTAGAGCCTAAACGAGGTTATTACTTGGTATTAACCAAGATATTAGCCAAAGGTATGAAACTTAGCTATCAGCCCAAGACCCAAAGTCGAAGGTTGATATCGGTTACCGAGGACAGATGTTGCGTTTGATAACACACGTTTTAAAAGGACACACGGCAATCTTGATTTTTCACGGCGTCCCGTTAGTTTTTCTCTTAACTTGCATTTGTTCAATTATTAATATTAATTATTAGAATAGTTTAAGGCAAATTGTTTTTACATTATACTAGCTTTTTATAATATTGCACCATTAATATATTTTAAAAAATGGTAAAATAGTGAAGAAAACTGAATATCTCAATTTTTTATTTAATTATATGCAAGCAGTTTTAAAGTCAAAATGGCGCAGGATAATTTTAATATCTGAATAAAAGTCAAGACTGCCATGTGTCCCTTTAAATTATAACTTATTTATTACTTAGTTTGTTTGTTTGTATGGTGTTTTACATTATTTCCAACAAATGTAAGGTTATATATGACGGTCGACTTTTCCTGGTTACAACCAGTACTGTTCACCTTAGATATTAATTTTAAAATTAACACACACTCATACATGAATGTTCGCTACATCTTCATTTTACGCGTGGTTCACGTAAACTAGAAATACGGTTGATCCACTTACCTGTGTTTTATCGGTGAATAAAATACAGTTAGGAGTTCGGATGCGTAGTAATTAAATCACGAGTGCGTTAGCACGAGTGATTTAATTTCTCGCATCCGAACGACTAACTGTATTTTATTCACCGATAAAATACAGGTCCGTTTTTATTAGCTCTACTCCGTCGTTAACTTTTGTCTTGTTACCACAATAGGGCCTTCATTTTTCATTCGATCTTTACCAAACTTTAACAGGTTGTTAATATCAATGAAAGCTCGGACAAGTTCGAAAACCAGCCAGATCGGAATAATTTCACCGGAGTTATGGTCCTTGTTTTGCTGAAAAATGCCATATTAAGCCTTGTGAACACTCTAGCACCTTCATTTATTATTTGATCTTTACCAAACTTGCACAGTTTGTTAATATTAATGAGAGCTCGGACAAGTTCGAAAACCAGCCAAATCAGATCAGTAACACCTGAGTTATGGCCCTTGTTTTTTCTGAAAATTGCTATTTTCTGCCTTGTGAACGCTCTAGCACCTTCATTTATTATTTGATCTTTACTAAACTTGCACAGATTGTTAATATCAATGAAAGCTCAGACAAGTTCGAAAACCAGCCAAATTGGATCAGTGACACCAGAGTTATGGCCCTTGTTTTTTCTGAAAATTACTATTTTCTGCCTTGTGAACGCTCTAGCACCTTCATTTATTATTTGATCATTACCAAACTTGCACAGATTGTTAATACCAATTTTAGCTTGAACAAGTTCGAAAATCAGCTGAATTGGGTCAGTAAAACCAGAGTAATGGCCCTTTTTTCTGAAAAATGGCATTTTCTGCCTTGTGAACACGCTAGCACCTTCATTTATTATTTGATCTTTACTAAACTTGCATAGATTGTTAATATCAATGGAAGCTTGGACAAGCTCGAAAACCAGCCAAATCGGATTAGTAACACCAGAGTTATGGCCCTTGTTTTTTCTGAAAATTACTATTTTCTGCCTTGTGAACGCTCTAGCACCTTCATTTATTATTTGATCGTTACCAAACTTGCACAGATTGGTAATACCAATTACAGCTTGAACAAGTTCGAAAATCAGCTGAATTGGGTCAGTAACACCAGAGTTATGGCGATTTTATTCTCTGAAAAATGGCATTTTCTGCCTTGTGAACACGCTAGCACCTTCATTAATTATTTGATCTTTACTAAACTTGCATAGATTGTTAATATCAATAAAAGCTCGGACAAGTTCGAAAACCAGCCAGATCGGAATAATTTCACCGGAGTTATGGCCCTTGTTTTTTCTGAAAATTTCTGTTTTCTGCCTTGTGAACGCTCTAGCACCTTCATTTATTATTTGATCGTTACCAAACTTGCACAGATTGTTAATACCAAATATAGCTTGAACAAGTTCGAAAATCAGCTGAATTGGGTCAGTAACACCAGAGTTATTGCCCTTGTTTTTTCTGAAAAATTGCATTTTCTGCCTTGTGAACACTCTAGCACCTTCATTTATTATTTGATCTTTACCAAACTTGCACAGATTGTTAATTTCAATGGAAGCTCGAACAAGTTTGAAAACCAGCTAAATCGGATCATTAACACTGGAGTTATGGCCCTTGTTTTTCTGAAAAATGCTATTTTCTGCCTTGTGAACAATCTAGGGCCTTCAATATTAATCAAATCTATACTTAACTTTGCCAGTGTCTTTATATCAATAAAAGCTCGAACAAGTTCAAAAACCGGCAAGATCGAAATAATTTCAACGGAGTTATGGCCCTTGTTTTGCTGAAAAATGCCATATTAAGCCTTGTGAACACTCTAGGACCTTCATTTATTATTTGATCTTTACCAAACTTGCACAGATTGTTAATATCAATGAAAGCTCGGACAAGTTCGAAAACCAGTCACAGAGGAGTTATGGCTCTTGATTTAGTTCAAAATGCTATATTTTGCCTCGTTAATATGGAAGGGCCTTCATTTTTCATCTGATCGTTACCAAACTTTACCAGATTCTTTAGTTATGGCCCTTGATTTAGTTAAAAAGCTGTTTTTTGCTCGAAACTTTTAAGAAAACATAAATAGCAGTCACTCGCTTCATTGATATTATAAGAGCCATGTTAGCCAGTAGAGCGTCCACAGGCCCTCTTGGGCCTCTTGTTATTTCGATTCTAACATAACAATTACCCCATTATTTACGCTATTGTTGGGGCACTATATATTATCTCGGAGGTCAAGGTAATCAGACTGCTATGTTTACAGGCTGTTCCATTGGGCGCCCCCGTATGCAAAGTTCTGCGTTTCAATGCACTAGTTTTCACGTGACAAACAATTAAGTCATTGCTTACGTCATATAGCTTGCGCTGTATGACGTCAAACGTTCTCACCTTGTTCAAGATGCTTATTAATGTTATATGTACATGTGCATATGATGGGTTTATTTCGGGGGTGTGCACAGTTTGGGAGAATGGCAATTTTGTTGTAATTAACATTTCATTAAAATTACTGTTCGGTTTGTCTTTGTGACGTATATTTACCAAGTGACGTCATGTAACGTGGCGCTTCCAACGGATGAAATATACGCGGGGAATTAATGGAACAGCTGTATTTTATCGTAGAATAACACACAGCTGTCTCCCTTCTTTGAGTATATGAAAGATTGCAGAGGTCGTGTTAGAATACAAATTATAAAACACAATTAAAAACGGTCTTAATCAATATTGTTCATGCAAAATATAACTCAAGTAAAAGATATCAAAATATATCTAAAACATACTACTTGAAGAAACAAACCCTTTAATTTCACTTTAAGTCCAAAGATATTTTTTCTAAATAATAGTTAATGACATTGTATCATTATATTCAGTTAAACGGATAGTATATACCTAGTCACCATGTGTATGCGGTTACCTGTACTGTTCTGTGCTTTGTATTACCTTTGTTTGTTTGAACTGATTACAAGCCGTCTCCGGACCGTTGAGAACTGAGCTCACTGCTACAAGTACACACCGTCGTTATATGACTGAACGAATGTTAACAAATATTTTACATCCCCCCACCCCCACCCCCCCCCCTTTCCCCCCAAAAAAAACAACAACAACACACACACATTACATACATACATACATGACAGACAGACAGACAGACAGACTAAATAATTTAATAGTGCCATGTTTTCTAGGCTCTGCTTGGGGATCACGCAGACTGCAATAATGTGGTTCCAGCGTTCGAGTGGGCGGAAGCACAGAAGATGGAGCGGGACAGAAGTATTACAGAGTCCTTACTAAAGCAGTTGGATGTGTTTGCAGGTATTAACATGGACCGACTGAGCCATTTCTACTCTGCAACATTGGCAATCATACTAATAGCTTAAATTTCATGTTCAAGAAACTAGCTCACCAAATAACGGCAAAACTACGCTACAAAACCTTGCACGATCTAAGAGATGTAAACGGAACACGACAATTTTTTTATTCATTTATTTAATATTTAAGCAAGTGTTTCCACGCGGTTTGGTATTTTGAATATATGTTTTATTTTCTTAACCAGTTCTAAACATATTTTCTTGGTATTTCAATACACTTTAAAGCTTAGTAACTTAAATTCATGAATGCTTTAGTTAGGCAATTTTTATGTACATTTCATTTTTTTAATTTCATGTTCTCTTTTTTAAAAGATATATTTGTAATGGTCAGCCTAAGTACCCATTCATTTCGATTGAATGACTTTATTATTATAATACGTATAAACAGGTGTAATGATACAGGAGCGTGCAGATTTCAAGAGACAGCTGACTGAGAGTAAAGAGGACGCCACAGATGACTTCCTAGATATGATGGAAGACATGATCACATACTTGCTGTCCAAGCAGAAAGAGTTCCAAGCCAAGTTTGACAGCCTTCACGAATCCAACTTGAAGTCCATCAACAAGCAGATTAAGCGATGTAAAAAGGTCCAGAATGAGACGAGTATAATCCTCAAACAGCTGTCGGTATGTAAACTGTTGTAATTCTGTGGATTTAGTAATCTGAAATCAATAGAAAATAGGCTTCAAAGACTGTAGCTAAAAAACATGCTGGCACTGGAAAAATTATCGCAAGTACTCTGAAGCAGGTCTCTGTTTTATTAAACATCTTAAGATAAGTCTCAAATTTTAAAACCGTCACTCATTCAATGTAGACAAGTATGTGTGTACGTAGTGCAGAAATATCACATGTATAAGAAAATGGTACTAAATATTAGTTTATTTGGAAGTGTAATTTATAGTGAAGTATTTAAGAAATTTATTTACGATCAAAATGGTCGTTAAGTTGTTTCATAAAACGGGGTCCTGCAGATTAGGCGACGAAAAAGGGAATGAAACAAGCATGATACTCAAACAGCTATCGTATGTAAACTATTGTAATTTTGCGGATTTAGTAACCTGAAATCAATAAGAAAAAAAACTTCTAAGAAATGATCGCGACATGGCCCTGGCAAGTGCATCATAAGTACGCAATACAAAAATAGAAAGAGTGTTGAAAAACTTGAACACTTTTGTTAATCCTGTATAAAATCTCCATAAAAAGTAGATATAAAAATCGAACAGGAAAAGTAGCATTCAAGGACGACAGTCAACCACAAACACACACAGAAACAAAGAACAACTTTAAAGATGAATAAAAGGCCAAATAAAACACCACAACCACGAAAAGGTTGACAATAGGGCTACATCCTTGGAACGGTCAGTGGCAAAAAAGGCCGCTGGGGGTTTAAACCAGGTTCTAGGGTGCACCAAACCTCACACTTATCCTACTGTCATCCCAATAAAACGGGACAGTGTAAATAAAAAAATCCCCGGCATGAACTATTCACTAACCAACAAGGCAGCATTAATAGGCAATATATGTAAAACACAAAGATGCTCGTGTAAATATAAATACAAAAACCAATAGCATAGAAAGCTACAAATAAGGTACTCAATGACTTGGCAGAAGCCAGAGCAAAAACAGAACAAACCATTGAGGGCACGACAAGACAATATTGCAGACAAAAATCAAAACGTCACCGTCCTTTTGGGCTTTAGATAGATGTCATCATAGGTGTTTTATATATTTGGGTGGATGGGGTGGGAGAGAGGGGGCGGGGATACAAACTGAGGACCGACCGTTCTTCTATCCATCTGAAAGTTCATAATAACTTTCTTTTCCTGATCATAACTGCTAAAGCCACTCATATCTTCTTAAAACTTGCTGCATACATCCAGCTATAAAGCTTATGTTGCCTTTTGGTAATTATAACTTCCTAATATTAATTTTGTTGGCGTTTCTGTGGAAACAATCTAGTTAATTTGTCAAATATGTCTTATCCCCATGACTCATGCTATACATACCATGCTAGTGGTCTTGTGGTGTCTTTTGATATATATGACTATTATTACATTTTGTGGTTTCCATAGACATTTGGCTTAACTGTTGCTGTGTCTATAAAGAATATTCCTATAGCCTTATTGCCTAATGACCGTCCCAAGTCGGTAATAAATACTGAAAATGGAATCTCTTGAGAGCAAAATATAAACCTGTCTTCACCACTCGTTGTGTATTGTACTTTTCATTGTACATTTAATTTGCTCCTTGTTCGTGCTGCTGTTGCGTTTGGTGCGGTGTTTTCTATAGGACGATTTCTTCTCATTTTTCATACGAATATATTAAAGAATAATTAATTTGTGTTTTCGTAGAAACAAGATCCGTATTTTGTTTCCAAAACATAACTTTAATACTAAATAAGGCAGCATTATGCAGCCTCGTGTATCAACCTATTGGTACATAGGTGTTTGAAATTGTTCGTTTATATGTCTGTCTAGTATCAAATAAAAATAAGACGGTGGCTGGAATATCGATGTATCGTTTCATTTTAATCAAAACACATTGTAAAAAATCCAGCAAGTATTTCTAAAACACCCCCTTTTCGCTACATAGTTACCGATTTCTAAATATAACGTATACTAATGATTTTAATAGATTTATTCTCCTCGTATTCTCTCACAAGCTTTTATTGTGCAAATAGTGTTCAGGTTACTTCCGCTTTGTATAGCGTAAAAATAAGAGTAAACCAGGTTTTGCATTGTCACACAGTGGTTACAAGAAAAACTTGATGGAAAGCATCAATTCGGCGCCAAAATTTTGAAGAATTAAAACATACGTTATTAAATAACAGTACACGTGTTTATCAGTTATTTTAACTATCTTATCATCAGTACTAAACCTTGGTATATTTAGTGGTCATGGACATAATATTAACAAACGTTGCTATGTTGACTTGGTTAAATGTATTTTGAATTAACTAGGTCATTCAGACAATTTTCCAAACGGCCCGGCCAGACATCACGGCTGTCCACTATGACCTGCCCAGGCTGTGTAAGAGCAGCCCGGCCAGACATCACGGCCGTCCACTATGACCTGCCCAGGCTGTGTAAGAGCAGCCCGGCCAGACATCACGGCCGTCCACTATGACCTGCCCAGGCTGTGTAAGAGCAGTCCGGCCAGACATCACGGCCGTCCACTTTGACCTGCCCATGCTGTGTAAGAGCAGCCCGGCCAGACATCACGGCCGTCCACTATGACCTGCCCAGGCTGTGTAAGAGCAGCCCGGCCAGACAGCACGGCTGTCCACTATGACCTGCCCAGGCTGTGTAAGAGCAGCCCGGCCAGACATCATGGCTGTCCACTATGACCTGCCCAGGCTGTGTAAGAGCAGTCTGGCCAGACATCACGGCCGTCCACTATGACCTGCCCAGGCTGTGTAAGAGCAGTCCCGCCAGACATCACTGTGTGTAAGAGCAGTCCGGCCAGACATCATGGCTGTCCACTATGACCAGCCCAGGCTGTGTAAGAGCAGTCCCGCCAGACATCACTGTGTAAGAGCAGCCCGGCCAGACATCATGGCTGTCCACTATGACCTGCCCAGGCTGTGTAAGAGCAGTCCCGCCAGACATCACTGTGTAAGAGCAGCCCGGCCAGACATCATGGCTGTCCACTATGACCTGCCCAGGCTGTGTAAGAGCAGCTCGGCCAGACATCACGGCCGTCCACTATGACCTGCCCAGGCTGTGTAAGATCAGTCCCGCCAGACATCACTGTGTAAGAGCAGCCCGGCCAGACATCATGGCTGTCCACTATGACCAGCCCAGGCTGTGTAAGAGCAGTCCCGCCAGACATCACTGTGTAAGAGCAGCCCGGCCAGACATCACGGCTGTCCACTATGACCTGCCCAGGCTGTGTAAGAGCAGTCCCGCCAGACATCACTGTGTAAGAGCAGCCCGGCCAGACATCATGGCTGTCCACTATGACCTGCCCAGGCTGTGTAAGAGCAGTCCCGCCAGACATCACTGTGTAAGAGCAGCCCGGCCAGACATCATGGCTGTCCACTATGACCTGCCCAGGCTGTGTAAGAGCAGCTCGGCCAGACATCACGGCCGTCCACTATGACCTGCCCAGGCTGTGTAAGATCAGTCCCGCCAGACATCACTGTGTAAGAGCAGCCCGGCCAGACATCATGGCTGTCCACTATGACCAGCCCAGGCTGTGTAAGAACAGTCCCGCCAGACATCACTGTGTAAGAGCAGCCCGGCCAGACATCACGGCTGTCCACTATGACCTGCCCAGGCTGTGTAAGAGCAGTCCCGCCAGACATCACTGTGTAAGAGCAGCCCGGCCAGACATCATGGCTGTCCACTATGACCTGCCCAGGCTGTGTAAGAGCAGTCCCGCCAGACATCACTGTGTAAGAGCAGCCCGGCCAGACATCATGGCTGTCCACTATGACCTGCCCAGGCTGTGTAAGAGCAGCTCGGCCAGACATCACGGCCGTCCACTATGACCTGCCCAGGCTGTGTAAGATCAGTCCCGCCAGACATCACTGTGTAAGAGCAGCCCGGCCAGACATCATGGCTGTCCACTATGACCAGCCCAGGCTGTGTAAGAGCAGTCCCGCCAGACATCACTGTGTAAGAGCAGCCCGGCCAGACATCACGGCTGTCCACTATGACCTGCCCAGGCTGTGTAAGAGCAGCCCGGCCAGACATCACGGCCGTCCACTATGACCTGCCGAGGCTGTGTAAGAGCAGTCCGGCCAGACATCATGGCTGTCCACTATGACCTGCCCAGGCTGTGTAAGAGCAGCCCGGCCAGACATCACGGCCGTCCACTATGACCTGCCCAGGCTGTGTAAGAGCAGTCCGGCCAGACATCATGGCTGTCCACTATGACCTGCCCAGCCTGTGTAAGAGCAGCCCGGCCAGACATCATGGCTGTCCACTATGACCAGCCCAGGCTTTATTTGGATGATACTCTATATAGAAAATGTTTACATTTTAATACAAGAAAAACTTGATGCAAAGAGTCTGCGCTCATAAATCTACTTTCGTTTTCAATACATTTGTCTGCATTTGACAGTCAAAATGAAGCATTACAAAATTAGCGATTTCCCGTAAACGAAATTTAAATGCCAAAACTTTCCGATATATCATCGTATTTTCTCATTTCTTAGCAACATTTAATGTAATTTGCCAATAATAATTAATCAAAACGATTTAAAAACGAGAACAATGTGAAAACATTTGAAACGCAGATATTACGATCGATAAATTTCGTTAAATTTTTCTAAAATTCGTATTACGCATTTAACCATTTGATTTTATAATCAGCCTCGTTTTCAGTCAAAATACAGGGAGACATCGTTTTAATGAAATGATTTTGTATAATTTTTGAATTATTGGTGCATCATTTCTTACAGAAATTCAAGAAATCGCTAAGCAGTTTTATCTCTTGTGTTTTATATCTTATTCTGGTGCGTTTTATAGCATGCTTTAAATGCCATTTAAACATTTTTAATAACAATCCAAACATACTCAACTATCAGTCCTTTTGATTCCCCATGCCTAAGGTCAAAGTACTACCACAGTATGTCCGGCGCCCTCAAGGGGCGCCGAATTACAAATGACGTGGTTGTTGGTTACGAGTCTGTGCAATGCTAAGGAATGTTTTCGATAATTATGTTGAAGAGTCAAGTACAATTATGAAAATCATATAAGGATAGACTGTCAGTCGAATGAAGGTTCAAATAACTAACGGAGTGTCGAACGATGGTGAGCAAATGCAAAACACAGTGGTCAAACACATATAAAAGCGTGGATGCCCTGAACTTGAATTAGTAAAATGAAAGTTTGTTTTAAGTGTTATTAAGTAGATATAAAAGTCAAACGGGAAATGCAGCATTCAAAGACCACAGTCACCCAAAAGCACGCATAGAAACAAACAACAATTTCAAATATGACTAAAAGGCAAGACACGACAACACAAACATAAAAGGGTTGACAATAGGGCTACCGCCTTGGAACGGTCAGTGACAAAAAGGGCCGCTGGGGATGGAGGGTTAACCCAGGTTCTAGGGTGCACCAAATCCCACTCTAACCCGATATAACGCATGTATTACAAAATATGGCGTCAAACGAACGCCTAAAAAATCAACACATCATGACATTTCAGCAGTTTGATTTCAACACGTAGTATACTTAGACCGTACATGTGATGATATATTCAATTTGTTTGGTGATGTTTATAACAAATATGTTTTTCGATCAATTATAAATGTGGTTAAGTACGTCATGCTACCTGTATTTATAAATATATTATAATGCTCTAAAAGTAGGTATAAAAGTCTAACAGGATATGTAACTTTCCCAGAATAGAGTCAACTACATTACGTGGTCCGAGTAACTTTCATACCCCATCCAACCCCTTTACTTCTCCAAGAAGCGAAAATGGGGATGGCTGTGGTATGAAATAAAAACCTTTATTTTGGATTAAAAGGTGTGCATATTGTAAAATTAAAAATATTTTAACCAGGTTATCGCATTTTTTATTAGTAAAAACTGCTTTTAAACATGTGTTATTGTCGAAAAATCCTGCTAATATAAGCTTTCCCATCGCTTAATGGAACTAAGGCAGGACCACGTAATGTAAAAACTAGCATTAAAACAAACAAGAATTACAATGTTAATAAGCAAGACATGTGACATCACAAGCCATTAAGGATCAAACCGATTTAGTTATTTTTATCATTTCTGCCATAATTATATTTTTAAAAGGCTGTTACCCGCCAAATAAAGGCAAAATTACACTACAAACCGTTTATCAAAACTCTATCCAGGTGTTCAGGTCATATAATAACGTATATGTGCCGTTTAATTTACATACCATTCTATGGCCAGCGGCGTATGTTCCCAGTTTCTAACAAAATGCTTTGCCCTAACGAGGAAACAATGGACGAAATACTATAAAGAAGTTTGGCAAAGATCAGTTGAAAACCAAAGGGGCTAGTTGAGTGTCAACAAAGTAGTTGAGTGCCAACAAAGTAGCTGAGTGTCAACAAAGTAGTTGAGTGCCAACAAAGTAGCTGAGTGTCAACAAAGTAGCTGAGTGCCAACAAAGTAGCTGAGTGTCAACAAAGTAGCTGAACAAAGTAGCTGGATGTCAACAAAGTAGCTGAGTGTCAACAACGCAAAGTATAGCATTTTTAAATAAGTCAAGCGCCATAACTCTGCTGTTTAAAGTTCGACATAGCTGGTCCACGCTTTATTCTATATGACCGAGAAAACTTCATAAAATAAACTATTTAAAAGAATGGCGAGGAACGGAGAAGATAGTGTGTGAGTCATATGTGGCTGGTTCTCAAACGGTTCCTATCTGTTAATAAGTTAAACAAGTTTGGTGAAGATCGAATGAAAGACGGAGGAGCTACAAAGCAAAGTACATCACTTTTGAATAATTCGTGGGCCCCATAACTTTGATGTTTCTAGTCCGACATGGTCTATGACCGAGATAACTTCATTAAAACAATCGTAGGAGGCGGGAAAGGGAGGAGGCGATGACAGATATGACTGGATTGTTTTCGAACTCATTTTGAAATTGATATATTCATAACTAGTTTGGTAAAGATCGGAAGAAAATGAAGGACACAGTGTTATAAAAGCAAAACATAGCGAGAGTCTGCTGTTTCTGTTCAAAGTCGGCAGGTTATTTAACTTGTTCAAGCTGTTATTGATACAAACACTCTAGACATAATTAGTTTAGGTAAAGATCAGATGAGTAATAAAATAGTTAGATATTTAACAAAGCAAGATATATAATTTTTAATAAATAAAGGGCCATGACTCTGACGTTAATAATTCGATCTAGCTGGTTTTCAAACAAGTCCGAACTTTTATTAACATCAACCATTTAGCCGAGTTTTTGTACAGCTCGGATGGAAAACGAAGGAGCTAGAGCGTTAAAAATGCAAAATATAGCATAATTTAAGGCAATAAGTTTGCTGTTTCTAGTCCGAAATAGCTAGTTTTCGAGTCAACTGAGCTTTTTATTATAAAAACATCTTGTTAAAGATCAATCAATATCAGATGACAAATGAAGCATTTAGAGTGCTCGAAAAAAGTAAAAAAAAGAGAAGAAGGAAAAAAAGAGCATTTATTCAATAAATCAAGAGCCATAACTCTGGTGTTACTAATCCAAATTTAGATGTTTTTCAAACTTGTATTGTTATGAAAAAAGGATACTCAAGTTATGAAATACCATACGAAAAAATGAAGTCATATCGTCCTAACGAGGCTTTAGAGCTAAACAATTAAATATACTTTATGTTAATGAATATTGAAAAGAGGATCCCTTGGAAGCAACAAACAAAAACAAGAGATAACAGTAGCAGACTCGGTTTTATTGGGTCTGTTCATGAGGGGTAATGTAAAGTGCAACACCTCTCCCGCCTACTAGACCGGCTTAAGCGATATTCTACTTTAAAGCCACAAAGATTGGACTTGAAGATTCCAAAGGACCAGTTGTAGTCGGAGCGACTTTTTATTACCGCCACATAGCACTAAACAAACACTAGTGTGAATGTCAGTAAATACTGAAAAGGCGATTCCCTGGAAGCAACAAACACAAACAAGAGATAAAAGTAACAGACTGGATTTTATTGGGAATGTTACTGAGGGGTAATGTAAAGTGCAACACCTCTCACGCCTCCTAGCACCGTCTTAAACAATATTCTACTTCAAAGTCACAAAGATTGAGCTTGATGATCCCAAAGGACCAGTAAGTAACAACACTACTGATTTGTAGTCGAGGCGACTTTTTACGGCCGCATTAAACAAACGCTAGTGTGAATGTCAATAAATACTGAAAAGGGATCCCTTGGAAAGCAACATACACAAACAAGAGCTAAAAGTAGCAGACTCGGTTTTATTGAGTGTTCACGAGCGGTAATGTAAAGTACAACACCTCTCACACCTCCTAGCACCGGCTTAAGCGATATTCTACTTTAAAGCCACAAAGACTGTGCAACCCTCGTTTTTCTTTAATGAAGGTAGAATGAAATGAGGTTTCTAGACGAATTTGTATAAGTAAATTTCTCCTATATTTGCAGGAGGCCACTCCAGGATCTGATGATTACAGACGACTAAAGAAAAGTTTTCAAGACAAATGTCCTATTTACGAGGAAATATTACGGCGTGATTTCAACGCTGCCACTCGCCTTGATTATGAATTCGTCCCTGATCCGGCAGCGGAGGAGGCAATGATGAGCTTGTACAGTCTTGGTGACATCGGTGTCCGTATGAAACCGAGTAAGTTACCTGGTTTCTTGTCGCAGTCTAAGGAAACTGAAAATACGAAAAGAGATGTAGACGATATCTCTAAGAACGACGGACACAGTCAAAGCGATTACAATATGTGCTGCTTCAGCGGGTGCACATACATACCGGACGGAAGAATGATACTGACGGATTGGAATAACTCGTGTTTGAAAATGTTTAACAAAAGGGGCCTTCTTACCAACAGGCTAGAACTACCGAATAACCCTTGGGACATCAAACTTCTAGATGAAAAAACCGTTGTAGTAACAATTCCTGGTGAGAAGAAGGTGTTTTTTATTGAATACACAAACGAAGACATGCACGTGGAGTCGTACTTTGAAACAGACTGCGAATGCTGGGGAGTGGTCCCGCTAGATGGAAAACTTGCGGTGACCTGCGATCCCTGGAGTAAAGCACCAAGTGTGAAAATCTTCTCAACATCGGGAAATCTGCTATCCTTTTTCCAGAAAGACAGCAAAGGCGACATGCTATTTTTGTACCCAGAGCACATAACGACAGATGTAACCAATACGATTCTGTATGTGGCCGACTCGCGTGCCCATGCAGTTTTAGCGGTCACCATGAATGGTAGTGTGGTGTTTCGATACAGCCATGAGAAGCTAGAAAGTCCGGCAGGAGTGGCCACAGATGATCAGGGCAACTTGTATGTGTGTGGAAAGGAATCCCATAACGTCCACCAAGTATCCAAGGACGGCGAATTTGTGAGATTACTGTTCGATCATGATACCATTGAAACTCCAAGAGCCATTTGTTTCCGGCCTAAGGGTGACGATATTCTGATCATTGACTTAGCAGCCAGTCAGAACAACGAATTCATAACGGCAAAATTAACATGAATCTTTTAATTGCACATTTGAAGACGTTAGCTATTGTACTCGCACAAGTATTGTGATAAAACTGTTGATACGGAAAACCATTTTGACGGAGAGATATTATATACATCTTACAGGCGAGATATTATATACATCTTACATTCTTGTTAAGTCTATAACATTCAGTTATATAGCTTCTCCTGAGGTTACATGAACACTTGCAACCTGAGAGATGTGCCGGCTCCAGAAACCAATTACATGCTTACTAGACTACATGAAAAAAAATGAAACATGCGCATCAGCTCTTCTTTTGTCTTCTTTTTTTTGAAAAGCGAAAAATGGCCTAAAAGATAATTTTATTAACTTCTTAAAATAAGTCAGTAAAGAAAATGTTGTCACTGGAAAATGTCGCTGTAATTTCTATGTTTCGTTGATCCAATTAAATTTAGGAATATGACGAGGATATGTAAACACTTTGAACTAGCTTACATTTTGTATAGTTTACTGACGGATTTTTACCCGTCGTCAGGTTATCGCGTCGTGTCTTGTTGGACACCATTACGACAACACACCAACCCAACACGTGTACACTGTATGTCGTATTCGCACCCGCGAACTCAACAGCTGTGCCGTTGTGCTTTTGCCTTTCGTTTGACAATGTTATTTTACAAAACTTAACATACAAAAAAACATCACATTATTAATTGTTTCCTTGGAAACAGTGTTGTGCGTGTTTGTAAGTATGTCTGTCTGAATATTTGTCACACATTGTGTCTGCTTATTCATTGAGCAGTTTTAGACGTGGCACAAAATGTTGGGCCATAAAACTATATGTAATGCTTCGTGTTTGTTATTTAATTTTAATGATACAATTTTAAAAGATAGCTGTTCCGTAGCTATTTTGAAAGGACCATCGTTTATGCAGCATATGCAGTTCATTAACTTCTTCCGGACAACGCGTTAAAACCTACAGAACGTTGATTTGTGAGATGGAAGTTACGAGATTTTATAGTTGCGTCAGATGTCAGACTGCACATGAGTATGCCAGTCTACACATACTTGCACTCTGAAATTGGGCCTGCACTGTACGACATTTGATCAAAGCAAGAAATGGCCTATGAACACTGAATGGAATAAGACAACTAGTGCATTATACAGTTGCAGCAGGGTAATTCTTTCACTTACCCAAACGCGTGTTCACCAGGATCCTGAACTGAAGAATTTGTATAAGAAATATAATGCCGTTCAAACACTATTATATAACAGGCCCACAGACGGACGTAAGTAATTAGATGAATAACGTTTGAACGGATTATCACATTTCAGTTTAAACATATTTTATTTCAAAATGTTTAAAACATATATATATATACAGTAGGAACGCCAGCCCTATGGCGTAGGAATATTTATCAAACAAGGTCACGTGATAAAATCGATAACAAAATGACATTATCGGGAAAAGTGTCACTGGTCAGATTTATTCACCTCTTATTTATAAACTGTGATTATGACAAAACACAATCACAGATCGTTGTTAAAGTAATAATATTCACAAACTACATTGGTCGAACATAATTGGTGTACACTTCTGGTAATTCTCATTAATAGTTAAAGGTATTTTTCAAAGGGATGAATTTAGGTTGTTTTAAGGTTTAAATTGCCAACAATGCGCTTTTAAATCAAAATCGATTTATTTCGTCATTTTAGAAGCGAGAATAAAAACAAATGCATGTACGCGTAGATAAATCTTTCCTCTGTCCATATGCAATTTTTTAATGAAATCGGAGACAAGTACTTTTTTTCCCCCAAAATTAACTAACATGACCCAGGACGCAAAGACGGCATAATGCATATACATTTACAGACGCGACCGGGTACACAAGAAATGAAATAATTCCATTATTTCAATACATATATTTCAAATGTATGTATCCTTGCATTCCAGATTAAATTTCTGATCTATACATGCTTTTGGTTTATGCCGGAGTGCTCAAAATAGGTTTTAACAAACCAAATTGCAACGGTACGTCGGGAAAGGAAATGAGGAAGGTGAAAAAATATGTTGCAGTGCTAATTTTCTGAATCCGAAAAAATAGCAAAAAAATTAAGTTTTAACAGCGAGAATTTTTTTTTTTCATGAAAGTGTTCATTGACATGTCTACTATTAAAAACCAAAATTTAAAGTCAATCAGAAAAAAAGTTGTTTTCCCCCAAAATTAACAAAGTACACCGTAATCGCTAAAATATGAACAATCGCCTTTCGAAGCTAATGTACACGCGGGATATAAAACCATGAACTTATGAAATTCTTTTTAAGAGATATATTGATTTCAACATTGTTCTGTATTAAATAAATTATTAGAGTAGAATGTTCCCAGTTTTCCTCAACGACACCATTACCGTAGTATCCCTGCAACCCCGCCCCTCATCCCACCCCACCACACCGTATTGATTAAGTTGTATATAGCTGCGAATGGGCAGTTTTAATCAAATTCGATTTATTTCATCATTTTAGAAGCGAGAGAAAAAAACAAAAGTATGTACGCGTAGATACATCTTTCCTCTGTAGATATGTAAAATATAAAACAAAATCGGAGGCAAGTACTTTTTACCCCGAAAATTAACGAAGTACACCGTACTCGCTTAAATACGTCGAATCGACGTTCCAAATCGATGTTCGCACGGAATAAAATTGTGAAATTATGAATTCATTTATAAAGATGAATCGATTTCAGCATTGTTCAGTAGTTGTTATATTATTGATGTAGTATGTTCACAGTATTTATGAGAGCAACCTGTCGGCTTCCCCCCTCAAACCCGTACACACAATACGTTGTGTATTGCTGAGAATGCGCCTTTCATTCAAATCGATTTATTTCGTCATTCCAGAAGCGAGAATAAAAACAAAATCATATAGATACATCTCTCCTCTGTATATATGTAGAATTTCAATAAACGGAGACAAGTACTAATTAAGTAACTGGACCGTCCGACCCAAAGACGGCAACATATATATTCATTTAGAAAGACGACCGGCTACAGAAACAATTAAATAATTTCGTTATGTAAACACATATATTTAAAATGTATGTGTCCATGTATTTTACACTAAATGTGTGATCTATATATGATTTGGGTTTATGTCGGAGTGCCCAATTTATTTTAACAAACAATGTTGCAACGGTATATCGGAAAATGAAATCATGATGGCGGCAACATACGTTGCAGAGTTAATTTTCGAAATAAAAAAAAGCGATAAACTAATGTAAGTTTAAAAGGCAGAAAGAAGTATATTCTTTTAACTGTTCGTTTAAAACTGAGGGGGCGTCTCAAGTTTTAAAGAAAGCAAGATTGGCGTGTGTCCCTTTAACCAAGTAAATAAATGACTGACGAGTAACAGACATGCTACTGTCAGTAACAAACATGATTTTGTGTCCAAACATGATTTTGTGTCGACTCGAAGACAAACATGTGGACATGACATTGTGTCAATGGAGCACTTGCCAGATTTGTGGTGTTGTGAAACATTGAACGCGTGAATCCAAAAAGTGCGGGTCTGTTATATGTATATGGCATATACAGTTATATATATATATTTATATGTATTATTCTTTTATATTTATTTTTATGGTCCCAGAACACAGTCATACTCACTACTATATTGAAAGTAAATACTGAGTATACATGTGCGGTGCGTTACGATCTGTAGTATTTGAAAACAGTCATATTAAACATTTCCCTGAAAATATATAACGATGATAAATACTATATTCATAGAATTATTTTTTCCTGAAAAAAATACATGTTTGTTTTCAGCAGTTGAAATCTACTTTATTCTGCGAATAATGCTACTTTGAAAATTTGAATACGTCTGTTTTCATCAAATAGCATGTTTTGTTTGTTTTAATATTATTTTTGTTTTAATTTATGATTTAAAAAAAAAAATGGATGAACGGAATATGTCTTACACACTGTTGAATCCTGTAATTTAACAACAAGTGGTTTGGTTCACAGGCGACAGTATCGGTGAACAAAAAATCTTGTTTTACTGGATTCAACATTGTGCAAGAAAATATTCATATATTATACCATTAATATTATAACATGTGTGTTGTAACATATGCTTATCCTTGGATAATGGATGTCAGCAGGGAACTTGACCCTTGACCTAAAATCCAAAGGCATCATTCTCTCACCAAATGCACTCAAACCTTGAATTTTGATGAGATTTGCTTCTGGGGAAATGGACAGTGCAGACAAGGTTTTTCATAATCATTATTGGGTCACGGCGCCCTTGACCTTCAGTATTTGATATGCACATACTGATGCTTCGTACTGATTTTTCACCCAACAGTACAGCAAGAATCTATTATAAGGAAAGTTAAATCTGACAGAGGGTGCAATGCTCTAAAAGTTAGTCTTTACTAGAAGGGGAATAAAAAAAACTCTTGCCAAAAAATCTAAAATAGTTAAATTGTACACGTTTTGTTCATAGGATAGTTTACTTTAATGACTTAGTAAGGTCATTTCTCATGGGGAGAATACATTAATATACAATTATTTATTTTCTCTCTCAAAACCTAGTGATGCCGCTAGTTCTGTTCTGATGTGAAAATGTGTAAAACAGACACAAGATTGGAAATTTGCTCTGTGTCCCTTTAATAAATTGCAGACCCATCACATAGAACATAATCATATTGTGATTTGTTGATGTTAAAGGGACACACGGCAATCTTGAAGTATTTATCAAGCATTAACATTAGCATCTCCATTTGTTAACCTGGTAACATTTTAAATTTAAACCTGCTTGCATTAAAAATTAAATAAAAGTGTCAGTTTTCATTTTGTCTTCGTTATTCTATCAAATACTTATATTGTAGGTGCACTATTATCAACATTAAGTAATGTGTAAAACAATTTCTTCTGAACTATTCTAATAAATAATATTAATAATTGCACAAATGCAAATTATGCAGAAAGCTTGACCGAACTCCAGAAGTTTTAAACAAATAAAGACTGCCTGCTGTCCCTTTAACACAACTTGTTTTCGCATGTATTACACGAGCTCATATGACAATCACGCTGCATTATAATTGAAAACATTTTTTATTCTAACTTTGAACAGCACCGTGCAAGCATAACACGTGTGGTAATGCAAGCTCCATTTAAAGAACTACACAAGTGCAAACAAGTTTTGAAAAGGCTCCCACCTCCATATGATCCAGTGGCATTTAATACTGCTTGACATTCTGAAGTCGTCGGTATCAATTCACTTAGAGCTGCTCAAGGGCACGATTCACATTTGAGGCCTCTCTGGAAAACAACATCAATCCAATCATGAATGGCAATGATCAAACAGACATATTTATCCTTTGTTATACATAATGTAACATATTTAAAAATGAAAAGAAAGAAAGAATAACTAAACTGAACAAAGCATGAATACAACGTCTGCTCAATTAAACACCGTTAATGTAATAAAACATCTCTCATCATTCATTATACATGTAAAATATAATGTAGCCTGAATTGGAGATCCATTAAAAACACTGTTCCATTTTCACAGCATGGAATAGTCATTTCTTTTGAGACACACTGGATGCAAGTGTAATAGCTCCACCTCCTTAAAAGCTTTTACGTGAAGTATACTGTCTCGAAATTTGGCCTTTTTTTTCGCAACAGAAAGAGTATCTAGTAAATGTAAATAAATGTAAATACAAAATCACTTCATTCTCTCAAAACGCTGCTGTACATAAATATGAATCTGACCGAAATTTCAATCATATGCCAATGGCAGTTTACATTGTTTCAATGGTATTTGTATCGGGTTATGTATTCACGAATGTGCGCGAAAATGGGATAACGTAACAATTTACATTCATGCATCTGAGGGGTGGGGGTGGAGGGGGGTTCTAGTTTCCTTACCCCTCCTTGTTTTCGGTATGCAAGCTCCATCTACACCTCCCCCACCCCCCACACACACACTTGGTTGGGTGGGGGCGGGGGTTGCGGGGGACATTGATAGCATTTCTACTAGTAATTGTTTTATTCCACGACACGTTCTACAGTTTACAGTACATTCAGTTACTGGAAAGATCGGAGTACACGAAAAACACTTACAGTGATTATGAACTTTTTATTTTGGTTTAAACATATTTTATTGCATTTTTTAACAAAGTATGCAAATGGGTCGGGCCACAAGTTCTTACAACATTAGTTACGGCCCTTCCCAATACAATTTAAATTACAAAGAGCAATTTTAATGTTATGGCTATAGTAAACATATTAAGTAACAATGAATACAGAAACTAAATGAATTAAAGTTTACAAATGTAGACGTAAACAGTTGTCACAATAGTTGGGTGAAAGAAAAGAAAAAGAAAAAAGAAAAGAAGGAGGAGAAGACGACAGAATATGTTTAATAAGAGTACATAGGGTCAGTCCGAACACACTGCTGAGTTGTTTTAATACACTAGTTAAAACGCCTGGTGTCTCTTATATATGTTTGCACAGCTAGAAAAACAATTTCATTTTCTTTATCACTAAAATTTGTATTGCCTATACACAATTTGTCAACGTTCAACGGATGGAAGAGTCTGGTTGATATAAACAGGTCACGCCTCTGTTCAGTAAATCGACAACATTTAAAAAGAAAATGTTCAGCCTCTTCTTTGTCTTGTCCACAGTCGCATGTTGGTGATAATCGCAAATGGTTCAAATACAAATCACCATTAAGGTTGCTGCATAAGTTTCGAATGCGAGCATGAATTACAGAAAGTGATCGTAAGCCGCATAAATAAAACGACGGGACAGTGGGACGCTTAAACATTGTGTTGAGGAGACAACATTTAAATGCCTTTAAAGATACTAATTCACGAACATGTGTAGGTAGATTATTCCAAAGACCTAATGACGAAGGGATAAATGATTTGGAAAATAATTCTGTTCTCCTTATCGGTGTTACGTAGTCATCGGAGTTCCTCAAGTTGTAATTATTAATATCTCTAACAAACGGAGGAAACAAGTTATTTACACTCTCAGGCAACATTTTATTTTTAGCTTTAAATACAGTTATGAGTTTCTGAAATGTTCGTCTGTCTGCTAGCGAAAGCCATCCAATTTCGACGATTAATTTGTTAATAGATACGGATCGAGTCAAACCGGTAACAATACGCGCAGCTTCATATTGCAGTTGTTCTAAAGAGTTTCTCTCACCGACAGTACAACCGTCCCACACTGTGGAAGCATATTCTAAAATTGGTCGCATATATGATATATATACTTGATTCATAGTTTTTCGACCTACTTTGTATTTTAAAATTCTCATTAGGCCTAAAACTTTGGATGCTGAGGTTAGAATGTTTTTAATATGTTCATGCCATTTACCATTATTACTTATAGTCAGGCCTAGATGTTTGTGATGTTCTACAAATGTAAGTTGTACGTCATTAAAAAATAAATTTGGTTGTCTGATGTTATTTGTTGACGTTATAAATAAAACTTCAGTTTTATTTGGGTTAAACTTTACTAACCATGTTTTAGCCCATTCAGACATAATTTGCAAGTCATGATTTAATATACCTTCCATAACTTTTTATTGTACAGCATATACCACTTTTAAGCACTATATTTGGCCAATGTCTAAATATGTACGATCTAAAAGTGGTGTGTACTGTTTATTAACAAACACATTTTAATGACAAAACAAATACCTTGATAATGGACCTCTAGCAGCAGACAGTAATCCCAAATCCAATTTGCACCAGCATGAATATAGGTCGCGTGTCAAGTTATGTCACGGTGACCTGTCATCAACACTGCACCGTGTTGACACATAATGGGACGTTATTTCGTCCGGTAAGGTATTCGTTTTTACATAATCTACGGTATGAAACACTGTACGCGTATTGTTAGACTCCATAGGTACCCGTAGTGCTCGCCGACGTAGCGCGCCCAATTTCGGGTGTAAAAAAATGGCGTCTGTTTTAACTGAAAATTCGTAAAATAGTCCTTAAAATACAAAGAAATAGTCCATGTTCGCGGAGTTAAAATGCGAACAGAACTGATATGTTATAGGTCCGTGGCGTTCCTATTGATACTACATAGGATTTAAACGAAAGACATGAATTCTTAAAGAGTTCTTAAAGAGTTCATCTCTTTAAGAATGAAATTAAGACTGATGCTTAAATGCAAAAAAAGGACACACGGCAATCTTTACATTGTTCAGGCTGTTAGATTTCGACTCAACTGACATATTTGAAAATCATTTTAAATAATAATTTAAAAAGTTCGAAGACATGTTGTTTTACATATTAACTATAGATCATATTGCACCAACAACATATGTAAACGTATGGTAGAATAAAGACGAAATATGAATTGAATTGAATTGGATTTTATAGTCGCACCAACAGCTAAGGTCATATGGCGATTTTCCAGCTTCTATTGGTGGAGGAAGACCCCAGGTGCCCCTCCGGGCAATTTTCGTGCACGGGCGGGCACTTGGGTAAAACCACCGACGTTCCGCAAGCCAGCTGGATAGCTTCCTCACATAAAGATTCCTATGCCCCTGAGGGATCGAACCTACAGCGGTGTGGGGCAAGTGATTGCAAGTCAGAGCCACGGACGCCCCCGACGAAATATGAAACTCTACTTGCATTACCGTTTAATTAAATGTATGCAAGCGGGTTTAACGTGATAATGATACTGGATTAATCAATACATGTAAAAGTGCTAATTTTAATTATTGATAAATACTTCAAGATTGCTCTGTCCCTAGAAACATCGGGCGCCAACATGAAACTCGACAACTCGACGCAGTGTGGCGTATATATTTGTCTAATTGGTGTGTTGCCGTGTTGATGGGCATTTACATATATATTAGTCATTTTATATTTTGATTTATCGTTTGAATATTGAATTATAAGCAGGTATAAAATTGTATGTTCCGAATTGCTTGCAATATATCTTTAAAAGCGAAATGTTGGACCAATGACCATGTATATATGCAAATACTGAGATGTAATACGTTTACATGTTACATAATTGTTATCCTTTAAACTTTTTTGTACAGTTAATTCTAACGAATTATGGTGACTGACTTGTGCCATTTCGCCTTTTCGTTATTTCGCCTAGCACCCCGAAAATTAGCGCGCAAAAAGATCAGCGGGGCGTGGAGCGAACATACGATACTTAGCGTGGCGGAAAGACGATAATCGGCGGAGCGCGGGGCAAAAGGACATCAGGTCATATACCACTATTACATTTCCCATAGGCCTCCATTATAGCCTTTTGGCCTACAACCCCTATTCCTGTATCAGAACGGATGATAAAACCTAATTTTTTTAAAGAACTATCTTAGAGGCATTCAGAAATGACCAGCAAATTGGGGGTAATGTAATGCTTTTAGCCACTAATATTGCACTGAAAGTGGGCACACACAGAATGGCAGTAAAGAAATGTTTACTAACTTTTGCAAATATACTCTCAGTACAATTGTATCCATAAAAATGCAGATTTCAGTCAAAATATCCTAAATGAACATGTTTTATGTTGGAAATATATTTGTTTAATGTTTTATGGGGATTTGTTATGATTTGGGTAATTTAATCCAATCAGAATCTGCCTTACACTCTGACTATATGCCCTAATAGACCTATACCTTTTCCAACCAATCAGAAGCCCCAAATCAATAGTGGTATCTGACCATTAATTATTGCGGCAAAAAGACGATAATCAGAGGGGCGCGGGGTGAAAATACGATGATTAGCGGTTATAAGAATAAGAACGCTAATTAGCGTCCTGAACCTGTCGTCTTTTCATTATTTCACACGGCGTCGTTTCGCTGAACGAGCCTCGTAGTTTATTGCCTTTTCGACCCGCGCCCCGCTAGTTATCGTATTTTCGCCTCGCGTCCCTCTGATTAGCGTCTTTTTGCCTTCCGGTCTACGTTTTATAAAATGGCACGAATTAGCCACCATAAACAAAAACTATTTGGAATGTCCTTTTAAACGATACTTACTGACGTTTGTTGAGCCATTTTCCTATGTAAACTAAACAATAAATAGCACATGTGTCACTGTTAACGGTTTAAATGTGTTTTCATTCTCTGTGTATTCCGTTTAAATGTACTCCCATTGTGTGGCACCATCTCCATGTGACCATCTTTGCACGAGATATTAGTGTGTGCATATGATCGACCTGTCATGATTTTCAAATATTTGAAATATAGGTCATATCCAGTTTTCGGTACAAATATTCCGTTTAAAATCTATAATATATACTGACGGACTAAACAGCGTTAGTGTGTGTTTGCGTGCGTGCGTGCGTGTGTGTGTGTCTCTGTCTCTCTCTCTCATCAATCGTATATGTTTCGCCCTCTTTGTTGTTGCTGTGACCTACTTTCTGTAACATATGGGTCACGTCCTTGACTATTCTTGCACATGTGCATTGCTTTCAAACTAGTACACCATACTAATTTTCCAGTATGAATGCATTAATTCCAAACTAATGCATCATACTAATGTTCAAATATAAATGTCTAGTTCCCCAGAGGTGGGAACGGATCCCGGGCCGATGCTGGTAGGATGGTTTATCCGTCTATTCGCGTTAAGTAAGTGAATAACTGGATAACTATTACGTTTTTTCCCAATATCAGCCTGTATAAAAAAAAATGGAGCGGGACCCCAGGGGTTACTATTTGGACAAACTGATGTATAATGTATAGAAGAATTTTCATTTTTTTTCACTAAACAAACACGCAAAACCTCTATATCCAAATTTTGGACCCGCGGAGGACAGCCATTTTAACCCCTGGGATGTCATTAGAACCCACTTGATAATCCAAGGGTTGGTGATCATTAATAAAGGAAAACTTTCGAAATATGCTCTTTCGATGTTTTTTGAGAAGACGATGTTTTAAGGTTTCGACTATTTATAGTAATCCATCTTGGATGTTACACTGACCTAATTTTAACAAATTTGAAAACCACTGACCTCAAGATCATCCATATGAAGTTTGGTCAAAATTGACCAAGCGGTTACTGAGTTGATGTCGTTACGGTCGACGGAGGAAACGTGATCGCAATAACCTATTGGAGCCTTCGACTCAGGTGAGCTAAAATCATAAAAAAAAAGTTAAATCATAACTAGAACGAATCTGACAGCGCGATATCGCAAATCCACACGCGTTCTTCACACGGGTCAATATGGTAAACACATATATGTTTTGATCCCGTATTCAACTCTAGGAGTAATACAGTTTGTGTTAATTGTTCTTTGATACTCAAAATACAAAAATAGTATGTGTATTATTATGTATGTATGACACTGAGAATTAAATTATAGTTGGGGTGTTTGTGTATTTGAACTTTTGACTCCAACCCAGAGTCCCACGGGAGACCCTAGAGCAAAATATACTGTGTAATCTCATCATCATAACTTTTAATTTGAGAACGAAAAAGCATTTCATTTGAGACTTAATAAAACAATGACTCGATGTAACCCGCCCCCTCCACCGACCCACCCAACCCCACCATACAAATTAACGTTACCATTTAAAGTGATATGTAATATTAAAAATGTTTCTAGAGATAAAGGTGCTAGTAATTTAACACTGACTATTTTAAATATATATATATATATATATAATGTAATTAATTATTATAAATAAATAAATATAACTGTTTAAAAATAAATAAACAAATAAATAAATAAATAAATAATACATAAATATATTTAAATAGGTACATAAATCAAAGAAATAGTAATTACACATTAGACAAAAGGGAGCGTATGACCCTTTTTTTTTTACTAATTATGATTTACTTCCCGAAGTTACAATTCAGTTATAAATTATTATACCCCAGTTCAATCTACTGAAGATGATGTTGTTTCAATGCATATCACCCAGTGCACGACTTTCAAGGCTGAGGTAGACGAAATGCAAAACAAGCTTCCAACTATGTAGTGGATTCCCAAATTACATAAACAGCCTTATAAAACCCGGTTTATTTCTAATTCTAGTGCCTGCAAGTTGGCTAATTTATTTTGTTCAATTAAACATTCAGGAGACGGGAGAGGTCTTACATAGGCATTGCCTGTTGTCCAATCCCATTCAGTACTTGAATAAAATATTGTTTAAATATCTAAATATTCAGGAGACGTTCTTGATAAAATTGACAATAAACGTCATATTTATCTATAAGTACTTATGATTTTTCAACACTATATACAACCTTACCACATCACATTATCAAAGACAAACGTATTGCTCTCATTCAAAACACTTTCGCTGGAGAAAAAACTACATTTTGGCCTTGGCTTGTAACAATATTAAAGCGTTTTTCACTAATGACAGTTTAGACAATTACACTATGTGGACTTACCAAGAAGTTTGTGAAGCACTCATTTCCATATTAGATAATATTTTCATCAGGTATGAAACTACTGTTTATAGACAAATTGTTGGTATCTCTGGGTACGAACTATGCACCTCTTGTCGCAGAATTGTTTTTATATTGATATGAAAAAGATTTTATGTTGAGTCACCAGATACTCAGGCAGACAACTGAAAGCTTTAATGACACCTCTCAGTATCTGGATGACATACTGAACATTGACAATCCTTTCTTTTCTACTATGGTTAAAAAGAACTTCAACTCAATTTCTGATACTGCCGCTCCCTTTTTTGATTTACATCTCTCCATTGAAAATGGAGAAATAATGAGTAAAATATATGGCAAGCGAGATAATTTTAATTTCGATATTGTTAATTATCCCCACTTAGATGGGCCTCCGAGCTACTTCTAATGGGGTCTATGTTACTCAACTAATTCGTTTTTCTAGAGCTTTCTTCTCCCAGCTATTACCAAACTGCATTACTCTTTTGTAATTAACCACGTCATATTATATCTATAATATCTGTCTTCTATTATACTTATGAGCCTCGATGATGATTTAAATGTTGTTATACATACCTCATATATTCATGTAAATGTGAATTGAGTGAATAAAAGATATTGTATTGTATTGTATAGAGCTTATAGTCGAGTTGAGGACTTTAATATTCGTAATCTGTGTATACCTAAGAAGCTACTCCATCGGGGCTACCGTTACCATAAACTTCGAAAAGCCGTTGCAAGATTTTATTATCGTAACACTGATCTACTTTTAAAACATAAAGTATTTAGGAACTCTTCTGCGACACGGACTATCACAACTTGACTTTTATGGCGTTGTGATTTACAACCTTCGCAAGATCTTTGGTCATAATCACTTTCATATAATCTTTATTAAAACTGTTAAAAAGTTAATCAAAAGAGGTTATCATTTTGCAACGTACCTACTGCACTTTCCTCTTTGATTGTGGACCCTATGATGACGTCTGCATGAATCCTCAAAGGACGGTAGCGTCTGGTGCTTGTCTTAAAACTTGTCTTGTCGTACCCTTAATGACTTGTTAATTGACATGCTAACCTGAACCAATTCCACGATCCAATCAAGAGAAACAATATGAAAACCTTTGCATCAACTATAGTGTTCACGAAGCTTACAAGAACAAAGAACCAAAAGATTTAGATAAAAGCAGAACATAGTATATTTGATCAGTTGGGCAGCTTATGTTCCAAGAATGAGATCGATCTTGAGTTGATGCTATCATAGCTTCTAGGCTCAGTACAACGGTCATTTGCAACAGCTGATGGCATGCCAAGTTAAAACCGACAAAGCCAAATTACTCCACTACTTAGAGACATATTTTGAGCCAACTACACAACGACCTACTTAATATACTGTGTATTTATCTGTATGTAATATAACACCTCAGAACCTAGTTCCTGATAAGTTTGATTTTTTGACAGAGCTGGTGTTTGAGCTACTTCCCAAAGCACATTGAGTCGACGTTGCGACAAGCACTCGGGTCTCTATCAAATATTGAGTACAAGAGGCGAGGGAAAACTCAAGCTTCCCTGTTGTCAAGGCCGAAAACGAAGACATCTCACGATTGGAAGAGTTTCATGAGGAATGATAACAATAAGACACAGTCCATACCTCTCATTAGTGACCAGTGAAAGACAGACACATATGCACCAAAGCTCCAAGGCCGTGACTATAATTTGACCGCGAACAATGTCGCCGGTTTACTTTTGAAGATTACAAAACAGTCATCTCTGATGATCATGGAGATCTGTTTACAGGATAAGAGGAAGCAAACACCAGAATGAGTATACAATATACACTGTCAATCTTCACCGACATCAGAACCAATCGTGGTATGTTCTCCTGACCTGGAGAATGTTGAATGTGAAATCAATTATTGAAGTTAAGGTGTCTGAAATTTTCTCTGTATCACTAGCACTACATTGCTTTACAGGCTGTGATATATAACCAGTGTCTTTATGTGGGGAGGCTATGCAGAGTCACATTGAAGATGACTGAAAATCATAAACAGTTTATGCCCTTAATGGTTTATTCTCTTGTTTCTCTGGCTTCAGCCAAGTCATTGAGTACCTTCATTGTAACTTTCTAGGCTATTGTTTTTTTTTGTATTATATTTACACGAGCATATTTGTGTTTTACTTATATTGCCTATTGATGCTGCCTTGTTGGTTAGAGATTAGATCATGGCGGGGATTTCTTTATTTACACTGTCCTGTTTGAATGGGATGACGGTAGGGTAAGTGTGAGGTTTGGTGCACCCTGGAACCGGTTTAAACCCCCAGTGGCCTACTTTGCCACTGACCGTTCCAAGGCGGTAGCCCTATTGTCAATCCTTTTGTGTTTGTGATGTCGTTTGCATTTAATATTACTTTTGCCTTCTTGTTTGTCTGTTTGCGTGTTTGTTTCTGTGTTTTATGGTTGACTGTCCTCCTTGAATGCTACTTTCCCTGTCCGATCTTTTTATATTTCTTTATGCCCGTTTTGGATTGCTCGAACAGCAGCAAGCATGCTCGAATGATCTTCAGGAAAGCACGGAGAGTGTGGCGTTTAAGTGTGCTGCCTATATGGCAACCCTCAGTACACGGATGAAACATACAATGGAACTGGCATGAGCTTGTTTGTCTCGATGTCCTAATCATGCATGTAAACATGTAAACTTTCAAGTGTTTGGGTGGCTCCATGCTGACCAACAATATCCAGACCTACCATACGCAGAAACACGTCGGAGAAGACAAATTATTGAATTTGACTGGAACATTCATATGCCTGTGATATACATGACTGAATCATTTTCTGGAATAACATCTGTAAAGTTCTTAATTTCTAAAAATGAATTAGTTTAGTTTATAGGTAACGTATTCTACACCCTGTAACACGCTGACGTCCTCACTCTCAGAGGGCAGACATATTTCAAAATACTACATATGGAATGGGCTTTCAGAAACAAAAATAGGGGTGTACAAAATTCCGCCTGTGGTGGAGGGTTACCACGTTACATTACAACCTGGATGCATAACCACTTTCCTCGTCATTAGTTATATACCAACACACGAATGGGATGTATATCCTTCACAACCATTAAAAACATAAAAACAACAAAAAAAGCATGACATGTCTCATCCAACGCTAATTTCACATTCAAGCATAGACCACCATTATTGTGTTAAGGTCCCCCACCCCCACCACCCCAAGTTACCTCAACCACAACTTCCTCTTCTCCGCTTGATATAATGTGATAACATATAATGTGTGGATGTATCGTGGTTGCATTTCAAGTTTATTATATATAATGCTCGTATAACAACATTGAGGCCGTCACACTCCATCAGTAGAATACAATAGAATAGAATATTTAACAGACAAAATACAACATTAAACCACTACACGAGGGGCATTTTAAAAGTCCTGAATCTTATAGCGCGTTAGAAAAACTACACTCACCTGTTTAAATTCGACTAGTCCAAACCCTGAAAGCATTCCCCTTTGACCTCTACACATTTTTTCAATCGTCTAATCCAATTGTTAAATTCTACTTTATAGTCACTTTTAGGAATACTTTTGGTGCATTGAAATAACGCTCTACCGACAGCAGTACGGGTTTCGAATTTGCGTCCTCTTAAGCTCTTAAAGGGTTCAACCAAAAGTCACATGGGGACAGGTCTGGACTGTATGGAGGATGTGGCAAAATTTTAAGTTCCTGCGATTTAAAATAATGCCGAACGACCGCTAAAGTATGGGCAGAGGCGTTGTCATATTGGAGCTTACGGCCGCGCACCCCGGTACGTTGACGAGCCTCCATGTAGTGACTAACGACAACAGGTAGAACCTGCTCAGCATAATAACTGCCGGTGACAGTCTTTTGATCAGGGACAGGAACTTGGGCAACCATTCCATGCACTTGCATCAAAGTATAAGGCGTATAAAACGCGCCTTGCAGACTTAGATCTCCGGCCTATTTGCGGTCTGCCTCCATTTCCCACGACCCAAACTTTATTTATGTTTTTCCATCGGGTTCGAAGAATGAAATCCATGTTTCATCACCAGTTACGATCTCGAACAACCGCCTATCATCGCAACCTTCAAACATCTGCAATAGTTCTGAAGCTATCTTCACACGTTTGTCTTTCTCCTTCTGGCTTAACAAGTGGGGTACCCAGGACGCACATATTTTACGGAGTCCAAGTTTTTGTTTTAAAATATTAAACACTGCCCCCGAACTAATGCCACATTCGAAATCCGAAATCTGAAATCTCCTCTTCGTCAATCATATGTTTTACGGCAGTGACGTCATTTTCAGTAAACGATGAAAGTGGGCGTCCAGGACATGGGTCATTTTCAAGTGACTCTCTGCCTTTTTACACCGTTGAGACCATCTTGTAATTGTGACATATGACACAGCTTTACTCCCATATATCCAGGTCCGCTTAATATCAGTTGGTAAAGAGTAATAACGTTCGAATTTTGATATAGGTTCTTCGCCCTCCGAGCGCCATTTCTGCTAATATGTTCAGTAATCCAGTCAACAGTGAAAACCATTCCTTATATAATTCGCTATTATGCATGCCCGTCATAGTTTCCCCGTGCCCCCGCGCAAATTGTGCACCAGTCGAAAGAGCTGAGTCTACTATTTCCGCACATATGCAAATTATTAAAAAACGTTAGGTAAGCATGAAGTTATCGAGCAAGTTTCATGACTTTTAAAATGCCCCCACGTAAATCTGTAAATTCCTAAATGAACAAATGATTCGGAGATTAATTAGAGAAAACACGCATACACAGAGGACCAACAAAACAACGCAATACATATACTAGTAAACAGACACCAATAAACTTCATCTAGAAGGGAAGTTACTCTTGAAGACACATAGTTATACTAAGAGAAAGCAACTGCTACTCGCCCAAAACCTAGTCTGAGTGCGAGTTGTCTCTCTTACATTTAAAAATGTTCGCGGTAGGCGTGTAACACATACATGCCATTATAATTCTTGCCCCTAGGCATTCCAGTAACCGAGGCAAACCCCTTCCAAACGGGGTCTCAGGACATGTCCGCCTCACCACACACCCCAGTGAAAATGTTGAGATTGCCCTAGTTTTAGTCCATTCCCGGACAAAATTTTCATTATGGGTCGGTGGGGGCCCCACGACTGCGCATGCGCAGACTGACGTCTTGCGATGATGAAATGTTTTTTCTATTTTTACTTATATCCAATACTATTTTACGTCATTTTCATTTGAAATTCGATTAAAACGCCTACTTCAATAGTTGGTACCTTCCCAAAATTCTACAATTCTGCAACTGCCTCGGTGTCCCTCTGCGTAGCATCGATCACAGTTTGTGCTACGTCGATTAAAACAAAACACAGCCTGTACGACTAACGTGACATGAAAATCCAGTCGCGTTCTTTTCATATTTTTTTTTTTCTGTGACTCGTAAGTCTATACTGTAGCGTATATTCTAACAATACACTCCAATAGTCAGAGAAAGATTACAAAATGTGTTCTTAGATACAGTAGCTGGTTCCCCAGTTATCAGAACATGGGGCAGAAAGAGCCAGAATTTGACTGTAATAAGGCGCCGTACAGACATTCATTTGGGAGATATCGTAGTTAAGGATGCACTTTGGAGGTTGGCGGGGGCGAAGTGTGCGGGTACGGTTGTGGGTAGTGTCATGCTCCCTCACTATTGTTTTTTTTTTAATCAGTAACTGGTTCCCCAGTTATCAATACATGAGGCAGAAAGATCCAGGATTTGGCTGTAATAAGGCGTACCTTAGACATACATTTGGGGATATCGTAGTTTTGGAAGCACGACAATTAAGTTTAGGAAGACCTGTTGGTGAAATAAACAGAACAAAATCGTTCTATTTGTTTTTTATTTCTGTTAACGTCAACATTTTTAAATATTTTACAAAAAAAAAAATTTTTTTACCCACCCCCGCTTCAGGTGCTATGCTTTTTTGAACGTCAACATTTTTAAATATTTTACAACAAAAAAAGATCTCTTACCCACCCCCGCTTCAGGTGCTATGCTTTTTTGAACGTCAACATTTTTAAATATTTTACAACAAAAAAAAATGTCTTACCCATCCCCGCTTCAGGTGCTATGCTTTTTTGGTGTGTTTAGAATTTTCATATCTGTATAAAAAAAAAAGATGTCGACGCGGGCCTGCAGTGTGTTACAAGCAGCTACGAGACGAATCGGTAAGGGAGATAAGTCACGAATGACTCATTGAGTTTAAACTATTAGAGTTATATTTTCATAGTACCTGAAAGAGATATCAAGCAATAAATATTTACTTAATGAAAGAGATCGGGTTAGATGTATAGAGGTTTAATAAACTACATGTATAATAAATAATACACTATTAAGTTTAACAACTCTATATACTCATTATAAAGAAGTATGCCGCTAACTTATTTTTGAAAGGCATTCACGTAATATATTTATTTGTTGTACCTAACCTAACCTGTCCATCTGAAAATGACGTCGTTCATTCACACGAATGATTGAAAAAAAGTAGAGAATTCTCGGCTAAAACCCTACGATAATGTAAAAGGTCAATCCTTTCCCTTCCGTATACACTATACTATATATATCTTACCCCAACCACGTTGGCCCACTCAATTTAAATCTGCTGAATAACTATGTTAAATCGCAAACACAACCACATCGATGGCTTAGTAGAGCTACTCATAAGGGAGGTCGTGGGTTCCATCCCCGGACGGGCCACCATCCCCGGACGGGCCAAACCAAAGACTTTATAAAAACTGCTTCTAGGAGCTACCTTTCTTGACGTTCGTATAAAACGTAGAGCTACGACTGGTCGGCCAGTTATCAGTATAATGCGACTAAGTGGGCTGTATAGATACTAACAGATATTTATATATGTACAGTATGCCACTAACAACCACTGTATAGATACTGTATATCAAAGCTATTCTATATATACAGTATGTCACTAACAGCTTTTATATATATATAGTATGCCACTAATAGCTACTATATAGATACAGATTGCCACTGACAGCAACTATATAGATACAGTATGCCACTAACTACTACTACATGTATATAGATACAGTAAGACACTAACAGCTAATATATAGATACAGTATGCCACTAGCAGGTACTATATAGATACAGTATGTCACTAACAGGTACTATATAGATACAATATACCACTAACTGCTACTATATAGATACAGATTGCCACTGACAGCTACTATATAGATACAGTATGCCACTAACAGCTACTATATAGCTACAGTATGTATGTCACTAACTGCTACTATATATATACAGTATGCCACTAACTGCTATTATATAGATACAGTATGCCACTGACTGCAACTATATAGATACAGTATGCTACTGACTGCTACTAAATAGATAAATCATGCCACTAACAGCTACTATATATATACAGTGTGCCACTAACTGCTACTATATAGATACAGTGTGCCACTAACAGCAACTATATAGATACAGTATTCCACTAACTGCTACTATATAGATACAGTGTGCCACTAACTGCTACTATATAGATACAGTATGCCACTTACAGCTACTATACAGATACAGTATCCCACTGACTGCTACTATATAGATACAGTGTGCCACTAACTGCTACTATATAGATACAGTGTGCCACTAAAAGCTACTAAATAGATACAGTGTGTCACTAAATGCTACCATATAGATACAGTATGTCACTGACAGCTACTAAATAGATACAGACGTCACTGACAGCTTCTATATAAATACAGTATGCCACTGACAGCAACTATATAGATACAGTATGCCACTAACTGTGACTATATAGATACAGTATGCCACTAACAGCTACTATATAGATACAGTATGCCACTAACTGCTACTCTATAGATACAATATGCCACTAAAAGCTACTATATAGATACAGTATGCCACTTACTGCTACTATATAGATACAGTATGCCACTAACAGCTACTATATAGATACAGTATGCCGCTAACAGCTACTATATAGATACAATATGCCGCTAACAGCTACTAGATAGATACAGTATTCCACTAAAAGTTATTATATAATTATTATGTCACTAACAGCTACTATATAGATACAGTATGTCACTAACAGCTACTATATAGATACAGTATAAATTCCACTAACAGTTACTATATAGATACAGTATACCACTAACAGTTACTATACAGATACAGTGTGTCACTAACAGTTACTATATAGATACAGTATGTCACTAATAACTACTCTATAGATACAGTATGCCACTAACAGCTTCCACATAGATACCCTATGCCACACACATCCACTATACAGATACAGTAGTTCACTAATAGCTACTATACAGATACAGTATGTCACTAACAGCTACTATACAGATACAGTATGCCACTAACAGTTACTATAGAGATACAGTATGCCACTAACAGTTACTATATAGATACAGTATGCCACTAACAGCTTATATATAGATACAGTATGTCACTAACTGCTACTATACAGATACAGTATGTCACTAACAGCTACTAAACATATACAGTATGTCGCTAACAGCTACTATACAGATACAGTATGCCGCTAACATACAGTATGCCACTAACAGCTACATTACAGATACAGTATGCCACTAACTGCTACTATATAGATACAGTATGCCACTAACTGCTACTATATAGATGCAGCATGCCACTAACTGCTACTATGCCACTAACTGCCACGGAGGTTCTTCGGTGTGTTCTTGGCCAAGTTTCGTCCGTCGAATGTGTACGTAATCCAGGCGGTCCCGTATATCGGAATGAATATCCCGACGAGCACGATAAAGATGCATTGGAATATATTCGTTAGAAAGAGGGTCAGGTTCCCGGGGTAATATGTGTCCTTCTCTTTGGGTTGCTCTTAATAACTTTTCTAACATAATTATGTTTGTTTTACCAAATAAATTGAATTATAAGTGTTATTATTATTATTATTACTATTATTATTTGTTGTTGTTGTTCTTCTTCTTCTTCTTCTTCTTCTTCTTCTTCTTCTTCTTCTTCTTCTTCTTCTTCTTCTTCTTCTTTTTCTTCTTCTTCTTCTTCTTGTAGTAGTAGTAGAAGTAGAAAAATATATAACTAGTTGTTGAAAAGCCCAGAAACACATAGATTAAACCATGTATACAAGTAAACGTACAGGTTTTCTTTTAATACAGCTACATCGCTTTCTATTTGCACTCCCGCCCCAGACCCCAACCCCACCTCACCAACCACACCTCCACCCCTACACGCATACACACAAACATGTATCCTAATGCACAAATTCACTTCATTGTAATTGTTTACATTTCATAAAAACACCTGTCATCATTTCTCATGCTGAATGTAATAAATGTGGTAGTGTTGTCAATTACTGCATTTCGTTTAAACCAACAACAACAGCAGTAGCAGAAGAAGAAGAAGAAGAAGAAGAAGAAGAAGAAGAAGAAGAAGAAGAAGAAGAAGAAGAAGAAGAAGAAGAAGAAGAAGAAGAAGAAAAAGAAGAAGAAGAAAAAGAAGAAGAGCAAGAAGAAGAAGAAGAAGAAGCCTTTCCGTTTAAATATAACCCGTACTATTTAAAGAACTAAGGAAGACATGCACACATAAACCTTTACATAAATAAGACGTCTACTCTAGTTTCAAAACGTAAATGTTTATGGATCAGGGGTGGCTATAGGATTCTAGATTTGGGGGTGGGGGTGGGGAGCAACTTTAAAAAAAAAATTATAACCAAAACGCACACACAAACGTCTTTTTCGCATGCATTTTTCGTGACTTCTCAGTTTTTAAGGGCGGGTGCAAATTTTAAAAAGAAAATGTCGATAACCATTGAAAATGCTTTTTACATTATGAATTTTCATAACTTTTCAGAGTTTATGGGTGGTGGGGCGGGAGGAAGGGAGGGTGTTGCCGGGGGTGCCTCGTGCGCCCCCGCCTGTGTCCGACCCTGTTCAGGATTGATTAGCAATACATGATGCGTCAATATTATTAATGTTTTAATCTCTCCTCTCATTGTTGCTATGATTTGGCACGAGATAGTCGGGCCTATAGAAATTAAGTGTTTCTATACTTAGCAGTATTTATAAATGGGTGAAACTTGAAACTCACTCTCTTAATCTTTTTAATCAGTTAACAACAAGCCTCTTTAAAAAAACATACAACTGTATTTACCCATGCCAAAAACCACAAACCACAACTTACACATTGCCAAAATTAGACAACGATAATATTTCCATAAATGTCTAAAAGGCGGGGCTAATATGTAACGCGTGAGAATTACTAAATGAGCCTATCCAGGCGTTACATCATTGTTACATGTGTTTGTGAGCTGAATACATTATCTTTTGTTTTTTTCTGAATGACTTTTCTCCCAACTGCCTTGCATTCGAACGGATATACTATTTAGACGTGTTCGCTTCGATCAAACGGTGAACAACACGCAATTATAGCGGTGTAGCGCACAAACGCGGAGGACTACTTTTTCTCGCGGCTGAATGTCAAAGCCGCTTAACACTACGTTCATTCATAACAAGCGGAAATGTATTATTACTCCATTCATAAAGCTGTTATAAATATGTTGTGCTAGCGTAATCGAGATCATTCAATGAGAATAGAGTGTGACTGTTTACTTCTATATATATTTCTTTGTAGTTGTGCAAGCTAAATGCGCCAGCAAGTTTCATTATCTTTAAACATATCTGAGGATATGTCGACGGTGGAGGAAAACATTGCGAATGGAATAAGTCCGGAGAAGGCGGCGGAGTGTATACAAAATGTTCCAAATTCTACACTTGTGTTAGATTGCCGTCCATTCATCGCCTACAACGACAACCATATCTCACAAGCGACAAATGTATATTGTCCGCCGATTTTGAAACGTAGGTCGAACGGGTTCGTCTCTCTTGAAAACATTGTTACGTGCGAGAAAAAGCGGAAATTGCTACAGGATGGACAATACGATTACGTTATCGTGTACGACACCGACACTACCGACCTTGCTCAGTCGGCTAAAGACTCGAACCTGTACCCAGTGCTCACAAGTCTAAGACAACAGGTGGAGTTGAGCCAGGTTAGCTTCATTATTGGTAAGTTAAAACGTTTTATTACGTTATTATACCATCTTAATCTATAGTTGCCGGTATTGTCGGCAAGGTATTGTCGGCAACGGCAATAGTTAAATGAGTATCTTAGTTGCCGATGTCACTAGTAAGTATTATTGGTTATGATATGTTATCTTTATTGAATAGTCTTGATAGTGAATGATAGCCGTAGTAAAAAAAAAACATCTGGAGGTTTGCGAAAGTTCTCCGTTTGCGTACACCTGAAACATTCTCCCACCCGATACTCTCTCCCTTACCACCTAGATACACTCTCCCAATCCGATACACTCTCATATTTGAGGTGATATCCATATCCGGGCCCGATTATTGTTTATAAACAGTACCTACATTTTAAAGTCGTAACGCAATTAAAACGTGTGTGTATTTAATACAGTCCATGTCCCTACTCTTATACTTTCCGATGTTTTTTCTTGCTATTAAATGATCAATTCAATTTTAACTGGTGCTTTGGGTCCCTGCCAAAATTATATTAAACTATTTGGGTGTTATATCAACATGCTAATTAAATAATATACTATTTACGCCTTCGTTTATTATTACGCTTGCCTTTCGGCTATGCGTTTTGGCGTATCCTCACCTCACCTTTGTTAAACATACTAGTACACGCACACTGCATTCATTAATTATACTTTAGCGTCTTGGCTTGCTCATCTTTATTCATTATACAAACGTTAAACCACTAAGACATGTCTCACGGTCTGACATGGCGCGGACATCTTCTTTACATTTTATGTTGTTTTATGTGTTATCTGGTAAATCCAAATTATGTGTGTCAGGCTATGGGGCGCAGTTTACTATTTATTCACATATATATCCATAATTAAATTAAAGATATCTACAATTCGAATATAAGATAAGAGATAAATCTTCTCTAATTATGGATATCTTTAATTCATTTAAAGATATAAGATATCTTTAAATCGATTTATAGATATCTTCTATTCGAATTATGGATTTTTTTATCAATGATATCTATAATGTAATGCAACTGGTCCCCTGGAAATATTTACTGGCGTATCGCATGGTACAAAAAATAAACTGATATATAAAAATATAAGATATCTTTAAATCACTTCGAATTAAAGATATCTTATATTGAATTATAGATATCTATAAATCGATTTATATATTATCTGTTAAATTGAAGGATATCTTAAAATCGAATATAAGATATCTATATTTTATTACCCATAATTCATCATTTTAAGATATCTATAAATCGATTTATTTACATATCTTATATTCAAATTATAGATATCTTTAATGCAATGATGGATATCTATAAATAGTGATTAAATAGTAAAACGGCGCCCCGTATAAGGCTGATGTTAATAACCTAATAAACTATGGCGACACAGGCTACTAAATGGATGAGTTCGATTTATAATAGGATTTGTTTTTCATGAGATGGGAGGTTTGTTGTTTTAACGCGAATGAGTAAAACACATCGCTGTATATTGTATAATGTTATATACTGCACACTTAATAACACATAATATTCCAAAGAAATACCAAGATGGTTTGTAAAAAAAAAATAATCGCAGATAGTTAGAGAAACAACACAACTGTGATGTTGTAGACGTTTTAATCACAGTACACGTTGTAACAAGAAATTCATAAATACTGAAGTTCCTCTTTGAACAATTGAGCCATTTCAGTACTGTATTTGTGAAAAACGATCATGACCATGGCCACAGGGACTTTGTTTACCGTAGATGTGTGCGGTCGTGATCGTGCATGTCCAATTATAAGGAGTGGCGGTGTATATAACAACTGAGTTACTAAAACAACACATAACACAGCAAATAGTATCTCTTCGAAGGAATACTATTTGCATAGTATGGCTAACAAACTTAGGACGTTAAGTAAAGATTTTGCATCCTAAGTTTGTTAGCCAAACGCGTACTCTTCGAAGGAATACTATTTGCTGTGTTATGTGTTGTTTTAGTACATACACGGAAATTCCTGAGTTTCGTTTCTGCTTCGTTTAGTTATATTCTGTAACTACCGTAGACTACTACCGTACTATGGTAGGAATATAAAACCATATGAGCTGAGTTACTTGTACATGCTTCGTTTATTTGTGAAAAACGATCATGACCATGGCACAGGGACTTTGTTTACCGTAGATGTGTGCGGTCGTGATCGTGCATGTCCAATTATAAGGATTGGCGGTGTATATTACAAGTCCGTATCGCTAGATGCACTCTTCAAGGGGCTGCAGGCGATTTGGATGTCGTTCTGTGACCAAGCCTTTTTTATTGACATTATAATTGCAGTTTTGAACTAGTTTTGTACACCATGCATTGTTCCCAAGTTACTGCAAAATGCATTGATGCAATAAGCAGTTAACTAACCCTTTGAATAACTTATAATTTAAAATAATTAAAACGTTACTTTATTTTATTCAATTTTGATATCAGTTGTATTTAAATATGTGCTTAAAACACAGCACGCGTTCTTCTCAAATCCGTAAAGCCCCGCTGGGCCCGTTGAAATTACAATGAAATGTACAAGTAAGTGCAGGTATTGTGTAAATTAATATTACGATCTTTACGATAAAAGTGCCGAATCTCGAGTTTTTCCGGACCAACATTTTAAACCGGATGTCACGATGAGGTCCAATTTAATGCACGTGCATATTTGACTTAAAGCACATAACGATGATTTTATTTATCTTTGGATACATATCAGCCATTTTTTCAGATCGATTTTAATCTCGTAAGATTGAAGACTATTTTAAGCGGGTGTCCCAGTTAGTAAAAGTACTAATCTTCCCTGAAGCCCTCTTTACAAAGCAACACCTTTCATACAAGAATTGCCTGTATGCTCCTAGCGGGTTGGACACGTTTCCTGCAAAATCTACTTCAAATAGTAACTCTTGTCCCGAAGGAACAGCTCATCGCCGACAGTTTCTGTATAATCCATTCATAAATGTTTGACCCACTGAGTCCATTATTAATCGCAATGTGTTTAGTTACAATAGATTATACTCCTGAATAATGCAAATCGATAGCGTTTACCGCCTGGCGAACATGCTATATTCCTGGGTGTGCCTTCGCTTTTCTGAATGACAATGGACTGTGTATTTACCCTGGGATTGGTCTATCCAATATTGATTCTCCGCAATCAACTCCAGGCACTGGGAAAAAATATGTCGCTTTCTATGAAAGAGTATTACTTCATTACCTATACTTACGCTGAATATCTCTATGTCGTGCTGGGTACTCTACTGGAGTACTGGAGATTGGCAGAGGATCCCTTGGTGGATAGATTGATTGAATGGTGTTTTACGTAATTTATGGCGGAGGATCCCTTGGTGGATAGATTGATTGAATGGTGGTTTACGTAATTTTTAGCACATGTTAGGCCATATATGACGGTCGATTTGTTTGTAGTTGAGGCAGATCACCTCCTTTTTCCTGGATAGAACCAGTACTGTACACCTCCCGCCTTCCGTAAGAATCGACATTTTTTCACTTGACAGTGTGATTCGAACCCGCAGCTGTGAGAGACGAGAACGTAAATTTGACGCACCGGCCACGGATGCTCTTTGGTGGATTACTAAAATATAATTCTTTATCTTTATATTACTCCAATCAAGGCCATCTTTCTTTTATAATAATTTGACTCTAGACCACGCTTCATCGTGCGATACTCTGCTATATAAAATAAACTAACACACAAATGTATTCTTCTTAGGCGTGCGTGTGGGTTGTTCGCGTCATAAAAATAAATAGGGAACACGGAGCTTGATTTGGCGTTATTTTACTATTTGAAACGTCACTTTGCACTTTGCACTTTAGTGAGTTTCATATATTTAAAATTTAAAAAAAATAATTACGAAACAAACTATTGTAAAGTATGCAAAACATGACAGGTGGCCTTGTAAATTGACAAAACCTAACACGTATGTTGAAATGATTATGTCTTTATTATATCTTGTCGTTCATGATTAAATCATAAATACTATGAATAGTAATTTACGTCACGCAGAAAACTTACTATTTATATTAATAACATAATGATATGTGAACTAGGCGACAGGATGATCCTTTCAGGTTTGTTTGTACAGTTGACACTAAGATTTGTACAACTCTTTTGTAACTATTAAGGTCATGATGTTACTTCACAACCCTCCCCCACGGAGCTGTAATGATCGGCTATGAATTAAACTGTGTCTTTTTAAAATTAAACAGTCATGGTTCGTAAAGTCCCCTGCAGAGAATAAATCTCTTTGAATCGTTTGCCAATATTTGTTTGTACGGATTATTACCCACGTTTAAAGCCAATGTATACAATAGAAAACAACATTGATTCATTTGATCGTTCGACCAAAGACCTTCAACTTACGCGTGATTTACATTTGTAAAAGGGTGTGTGCCTTAGAACCCTAGTTACCTATATAACGGATATATTATTGATATGTCATTCTTTGTCAGTAAATATGAAATGTGTGCAGTATCCGAATGTGTTATGGCATTATTATAACTGTTTTATAATACGGGTATTTATAGTTCCATTGGAGGCGCAGGAAATACGTCTCTGAAAAAAAAAAAAAGCGTTTGCTTTAATTTGAGAAATAATGTTCATCGAAGTTGGTTGCTTGGTAGTATGCATGTCACTGTGACACATGTCACATGATGTGTCAGAGTTAAATGATGCTTTGGTCAGAAAACTTCAATAGGACATGCATAGAATAAATAAAAGAAATATTTCTCGAGCTTGCCAATAACCGTTGAAGATTCGTGGTAAAGTAAACGGCAGTATTGATATTAGTGTAAGGAATACCTTTAATAATGATTAAGTATCGAATGATTAAGTATCGTTCTGTTTAGTGTAGCTACCTTTAAATAACTCAACATAAATTATGATTCATATCGTGTGCAAATAAAGGCCAATTGTGTCTGTGTATATGCGATTATAAGGTTATTATGACCACAGACCGTATTAAAGTTTAAACTATTAACGTTTTAAACTTGATCTATCGATAAACATGCCAATTTATACACAACAGAAATGACTAGTGAAACCAGGTTACGACTGTGTTTTAAAATCTCTGTCCCGCCATCAACAGGCAAATACACCGTTTCTAAACCTTACTGACGACGAGGTATATCATGTATATATTATATTTTGAGAAACCAAACTCTATAGACATAAGATAAACGACTTGAACCGGACAGACCAAACCCTAAAACTAGAACGTCGATTTAAGAGTTACCAACTCATAATTCTTTTTTTACGCATGTTCAATCTCGGGTGTTTTAAGAACCCATAGATAAGTTTTGGTAAACGGTTTATAGTATAATTTTGGGGTTATTTGGCGGGTTAGTTTTTTAATAATGTTTGAAGCGTATTGTGTGACTGACTGTAATCTTATTAAAGTATAACTTTCTTGTAGACGAGCAATTCTCAAAGAGTAAAAGAGTAATGTTTTTTTTTAGAAAAGTGTCAAGTTTATTAAACCGATTATGATACACATGTTAATTTAATCATCCAGAGAGCATAGACTTCATATTTCAAATTTGAATATACATACATACAAGATACGCCTACAAGTTCTATTTTGATCAACAACAACCTTTATACAACTTTCTGTTCAGTATAATTTGATCAGTTTTAATTTCTCCATATATGGTTACAGACGCTTCACGCTTGATGCCCACGTATGTCATCGTCTTCTCTACCGATGCAAACATTACATACATGTTAAACAAGATTTCATGTCGGGGGTTGTATGTTACTATGTATGTATATATTCAACGAAAATTTGTGAGAGTTGTGTTGTTGTTTTCAGTGAATAAATGAATCCCCTGAAACGTTTTTATTTTCAAATAACCGTTTTAATTAACTCTGTGTTGGGTAATTTTGAGCACGTTACGGTTATATGAAATACATAACAATATATATGTTTTACGTAACCATGAAAATGAATGTTTATGTAACCATGGAAATGTATGTTTGTGTTAACATTGAAGTAGTTTGCATATCATTCGAATGTAGGATAACACGAGTTAATACACACAGCATGTGCGCGCCTAGCTGCGAGAGTCATAGCTCTGACCGCGCAGTTAATTAACCATATTACCTAATGAATTAGGCGTAACGTAATCCTAATTAAGAACAATGCACAAGGCTGCATTAATTACTAAGGTTAATGAATTGCAACATGTGTACAATAGCCAATAGTACATTCACCTAAGTGTTAATGAATTACAACATGTGTACAACAGCTAATAGTACATTCACCTAAGTGAATGTTCCAGAGGCTGGAATCGCGTTCCGATATAGTTCCATTCTGACTTTTTTAGTCACGGGTTTTGGGAGTTTATTATTGAATAACTCGTGACGTTACTGAGTTCGTTCGTTTTCTTCAAAGTGGGATTTAATTAAGTCACTTCTACAGGGATGGTGGTCTTGGAATATTCATTCCTGTTGGAGCTCTATAACCTGTGTTGTTGCGCCTTTTCTAAAACATAAAAGTTCTTTAACATAACAGAACGAACGGGCTAGAATGCGCTATAATGTTATTGCTATAAAAAAAAAGATGTATTTGTTTTATTTCCTGTTTACTACAAGATTATACAGGTGAAATACAGCGTGCCTCTGGCGGAATAGTGAAATACATAAAATAATCAGTTGATCTCAAAACACCGAACTACTTTTGACCTCATTTGTCGAGATAGTTGATAAAGTCACGGCATAGACTGATAATGTTTTGGTTAATCGGTCAGATGCACAGAATATAAATATTTATAGTCCTTTAACAATGACCGTTTCATTTATATCTAGCCGCAAAAGTTATAAGAACGGCTATCGCCTTTTAAACAGATACAACTCCCCAGTCGTACACAGATCGACAAAGAGAGCAGGCAAGCGAGAATGACTTTTAACCCGCTACATATATATAATGGACTGTTCTTATTTTTTAATTACGATCATTCCATATATGTGACAAATGGGTGTTTTGGAGGGAAATGACTGATCAGCAGACGGACGTTGTAAACCCTGATCAGCCTGCGAGTTACTCGCAGTCGCAGGCTGATATGGGTTTACAATGGACGCAAAGGCTGTTATATATAGTCGTGCTTAACGGGTTCAGGGTTAATTAACAGTATGTATTTGTGGCCCACAAATCTGTTAAATTACAAAACAAAATCATAAACATTCTCTTATGGTTTTTGGAAAAAGCTGGACGATTTTAGAAATATAGCGTTCGTTCGTTATATAGCACAACACGTGCGAGTAAGATGCTGCGATGTTCCGATATATTTGTGAATGAACAGTGTAAAAGTAGTGCGCGACATCTCGTATATCGACTGCTTTATCGATATTCAACCTGATTCCAACCCAGTTGTGGGAGTGCTGCTTCCAAGTGATCTGTATCTTTTTTCCCTACTGCTGTATCTCGTACGTTATTGCTGCTGATTTACCGCAGTCGTCTGCTACGTGACTGACGGAGAAGAGATCTTGAACTCTGTTTACTTTATACCCACATCGTAAAGAGTGGAAGCTTAGTATATGGCCGGAAATGAAAGAGATAAACAAACCTGATTTTGCTCTATATCTCCACATTTTATAGGTTTCGCAGACTAGGTAGTTTAAACATGGCACTGAAGCCAAACAAACAAAACGTTGGCGTGAACTTAGGCTTTTTCTAGAGTTGGATAGAGCAATATGTACTTGCCACTAGAGCTGGATAGAATTGAATTGCATTGGGGTTTTAAGGCGCACCAACACATGAAAGGTTATATGGCGCCTTACAGGAATGAACATGCCAGTCTCATCCTCCATGTACATCGAGATAAAATATGGAGAACAGGCCTAGAACCTTCTCACCCTGAACTGCAGAGTTGCTGCAAATTCTAGTGTACACACTCCATTTACGCTGGAGCCACGTTATAGTTTTTCTACCACTGCTCTAGTGATATGAGCGAGATGGCACCTGAAACGATGCAGGGGTCATGATGAAAACCTTTAATGAGCATGAACAAAAAATGATAAATGAACATGAATTTGGGGGGTTCTGCCCCTCTGCCTTCCCCGCCAATAGAGCTGGATAGAGAATATGTACAAGTTTGCCATTTTATACTTCACCACTATAACCTTAGGTTGCTAAAAATGACGTAAACATCATTAAAACAAACAAATCACCACTATAGTATATACTCCAGTATATTAGAATAATTATGATGAAGAGAAAGCCCCCAAAGACACCAACAATTCTTTGAAGCATCATTTGGTAAATTACGGTTTACCAAAAATATGGCCCCAATAGCAGCCAGTAAACAATAAATGACAACAATAAAGTCAATCCCATCATTCGAATAGTAAACAATGCGCAAATCGAATAAATAAAACTGTAATTGATCTTCCAAATTGAGCGTATTCACACACCTTTCTTCCGGAAGTTGTTATTTGTCGGAAACAGTTTAATTTTCTTCCGGTGTCAGGGGCGCCAGCTTAGCCTTTGAAAACTGCGGATATCGGTTGAATTAGTGAAATTATCGAAATGGTTAATTATGGGTATTGTACGCAGCATCAAACGCCATGATTAACTGAAGTGATTCTTCAATTAACTTAACAACCGGAAACGAACGCTTTTCAATGCCTGTCTTGAGATATAATTTATCACAATGACCTTTTAAGTATGATAGTTTTATGTGGCACGGAGTATTTGACAGCTTATAAACCACTTTGACTTTACAGCTTGATTACCTGTATTCTAATTTTATTGCATACTTTATATAACGCTATAGTTTAAATATGCACTAAGTTTATCATTGTTTCCTCCTTGTCAGGTTTAGTTTTGAATGGCGTTGCATGTTTTAAATGCACGCGTTGCATGTTTTAAATGCACGGGAGAGCCTGGAATGCTGTACATTAATTTTACAATATTGTTTTTATGTGACCTTTCAAATAAAGCAGACTTAGCTACCCCGTGTAACGCCAAAAGTGATCGAAAGTTCACACAACATATTTGTAATGATTACTAAATTTACTTAGCACATACATTTTTATGTAGTTACTGGTTGATTATAGAATGTGTTTGTTTCTTTCAGGTGGTTATAATGCATTTAAGGAGGAGCATTCAGACCTTTGTGTTGGTCAGAATGGGAACCCACCAACTCTTACCCTAGCCCCGCCCCCAAAGTACAGATCATGCAGCAAGGTAAGCAATATTTATAAAATTCACACTATCTATACCCCAAAAGTATACCGAAGTGCGGTGGTGTAGTGGTAAGAGAGTCTGACCTGCAATCGTGTTGTCGTGGGTTCGAGTTCCCTGGCCGCGTCATACCGAAGACGTTAAAATTGTTAGTAGTTACTTGTAACCCTTGCTTGACAAGCAAAGAATGGGTAGTGCTACGTCTGGTTGACCCGGCGTCAGAATAGTGTGACAGGGTTGGTTAGCATATTCTACGGTGTGGTATTCCATTGTGGCAGCACTGCGTCTGCTTCAAGTAGTTTGTAGATAGATACATAGCACTACACACAATCACTAGACAGTCCACACTCCAACGTGTTCAGCTGTACCGGCATTCTCTGGTGGCTATCAGTGCGGAGGGACTATACATCTTAGAATTACACATACGTACCCCGAAAGTACAGGTCAAGCAGGAAGGTAAACTGACACTGTCCCTGCATTGAATTACATATTACCAAAATAGACATTAAAATGTTACACATTAATTCACGAATTAATACTGGGAAGGGCCGTAACTAATGTTGTTAGAATTTGTGGCCCAACCCGTTTGCATATTATATGGCAATACAATGTTTAAATCAATTAATATATATATGACGGTCCTTTAAATGTAGGGAAATATCCACATATCTGATTACACGGGTTATTGAGAATTAAAAATATATATTCTGTGCACAACCCGCGACATATTGAATTACTTCACACTTCATAAAAATCGTCTATAACGCAATGTCATTTTTGAAAAGCCCTTTACAAAAGTTATAAATAACATAAGTATCAACCTGTAAATCTAAAGAGTCATGCTTGTTTTGTAGTCGAGTAATCTGATGAACAAACATACAATTGCGTTAATGAAGTACCCGGAATATATCAAAACATCAAAACAATTATATTTGTCCATTGATGTCAAAAAACCGATATGAAGGTGAGGTCTTTACCATCTGAGCTAAACCCATCTGGCTAAACAATCGCTGAGGATTTAGATAACGAGTGTAAACAGAAAGCAGTTTAATTAAGCAATTACCCAACACCGCAGTTATCATTATTATCAATAGTTTACAACGTGGGATGGACCGGAGATCCATTTATGATCAATTGAATAACATACGGCCTAGTAATACAATGACTGACGACCTATGACAGGATTCAGCGAAAACAGATCTCAGCGTCATAAACAGGAGAAAGGAACAACAACGTAGTGGTTTCCATTCAGCCTACGTCATTAACACTTAGTTTCTTCCCTAATTTCTTAAGAAATGAAATCGAATTTAAGTTTCTCTTTAGTTCAGTTCTCCCTTTTATTTCTCTCATTTCTCTCACCCGGATTCTTAGTAAATGTAATGATACTGGAAATATAAAGCGCAGGATTGTAGACAGAAATTTTGTGTTGGTAGTTTATACTGATCGCATATCTGGGATATTTTCAGTGCATATATTAGGGATAGGAATTGGGATTTGTAATAAAACTGGGGGTGACGTACTCATGATGAAAGTACTTCACACGTCAAACATATTGTAAACAGTTTAATACGTCTGGGCAATGGGAAGGTCAGTAGTTGACCACAAGGTGCAATTAGCCACATCAGAAAAAAACGTGTATATCTGGTCAAAGGATAGTATAGTATTAATTGTGGGCGCATGTGCGGTTACGTCTCTCTCACTTTACCTTGACGTATATTATTTTCACACTTAACGACAAATGATTAAAGGATTTTAGTAGTCGATTAACACATATTGTAAACCGTTTAAAGAACGGAAAGGAATCATGTATATTTTTTTCGAAGGATAGTCAGATGTTATGTTGGCGCGTGTTTTAGTGTTGTTATATATTACATCGTTTCACAACGACGTGTATACATTTAGTGGGCGATTAACACGTCGAAATAGATTCTAAATGTCGTGAATGACTTTGAACTTGTCGATATCGACATGGTAGATAATATAATTAGAACTATGGGTAGGAAACAGAAATAAACAAAATATAAACGTGTGACTTATACTATTAGACGAAGGTGAGAAATGAAATGAAATCGTGAATCTGTTTCAATGAGACCAGACGTATATAAAAAAAAATACATCAATAATGTAACAACTCAACGAATAGTTGCCGTTACAACGCACCCGTGGTCGGTGTAAAGCGGAAGCCCGTACTTGTCATACTGCCATCTTACAAAAGTGTCGTCTTAACACCAGATAGGATTACACTCTAGGGAGGCGCGGTGTCATCATTTTAAACAATCATTTTAAAATCGTATAGTCATAATACGATAGTGACGGTGACGATGCTAGTGGGGATGACTAAATACCGGTCTTTGTTTAAAGAGACACAAGGCACTCTTAAAATAGTTCTTTACCATACATTAGCGTTGTAAACCTTCTCGCCTCTCACCGCTGCGGGGTTCGAATCCCACTGGGAGCTCAACTTGCAATTGAGAAAGTGTCGATTCTTACGTATGGCGGGAGGTATACAGTACTGGTTCTACCCAGGAATAAGTGGGTGATCTGCCTCCACCACAAAAAAAAACAACGATCATACATAGACTAGAATGTGCTGAAAAATGACGTTAAACAACAAACAATCGAGTTTGTATTAAATTGACATATACGCTCAAACTTCTCCTAGTCGTCTATGTTACACTGACTTTTTTACATTCAGTCTAATGCCATACATGCGACTACTTGGACCCTAAAGCGAACCTCACACAATGTAGTGATGTTCACTGCGGAAATTCCCTTACAAACTGTCTGAGTGGATAATACAAGAATCGTTTAAGTTGATAATTGAAAAAAAAGGACGCGTCGAGATTGACAACAATCAACTTTGACACCGAGATACAATCAAAATTGACCCCTAAAACGTTTCAAATATCGCATTCGGAATATGTTGGGCTTTATAATGTATGTAGAACAGTGAAACAAGCTTTGGATGCAATCTTGTCAACATAAATTATAAATAACGTTTAACTGGGTACAATGAGATACGTTTAAAAGCACACCTGTTGATTTAATATGGATACAAACATTAAATAACGATAACAAATCTTACCTGAGCATAACATTTAAAACGATCTCAATTTTCGAAATGGGTGCATGAAACTGTATAATATACTGTAATAACAAGCAATACATTGTGAATAAGAAACTTGTAAGCAAACCAGGTGTTCGATTTTATGATTTTGTATAAGTGTTGTTTTTTTTTAAATTTTGTTAGAACGACATCTTCCATTCCTGTATTCAGTGTTATACACCGGTTATATATCGCTCCATATATTAAGCGATATACCGCTTATATCGCTCACTCATATATTCAGCGATATACCGATTATCTCGCTCCATTCATATATTCTGAAAAATTGATGTACCTTCGTCTTAAATAGTTGAACATTCTAAGATAAAGATCTTCAACTTTCATTGACGTTAACAAACAAACTGGGTACAAATGAAATGATACATGTTCTGCCCAGTTTTATATCTATCTATCTATCACACTATGTACAATATGCTGCTGTTAATCGAGTGGTATATGGCTACGTAAGGCCTTTCCTTTCAGAAAAAAAGACTAGAACAACACGTAACACAGCAAATATTATTCCTTCAAAGTTTCATTATTGACAGAGTAAGCGTTTGGCTCAAGCATATGAGCAAACTCATTTTTCAAACGCTTTACGATAAATACAGTACTGAACTGGCTCATTTTTTCAAAGAGAAACGTCAACATAATATGTTCGGCTCGAGCATGTGATGCAAATTTTTGCGAACTCTTTACGTTAAATTACAATATTGAATGGCTCAATTTTTCAAAGAGGAACTTCAACATTTATGAATTTCTTGTTTCAACGTACAAAACATCTTGGGATTTCTTTGGAATATTGTGTGGAATTAAGTGTGCAGTATATACAATATATAGCGGAAATTCCCGAGTTCAAATACGATATTATGCCATTAAAAACGCAAGTTTGGTAAGCACGTGATTTTCGCATAACGTGATTTTCGCATAATTCCGGGTTTACTTCTTTCAATACATGCATGTGATCGGTCACCAGATTTATAGGGAATGTGGATGATTTCTAACATGTACATAACGCTACAATCGATCATGGAGACATTAAATAAAAAATAATAAACACACAAAAAACACAAAAGAACTTACACTTTTAATGGCGTTAAGTATACAGGTCTGTCATGATGCAAATAAATGGGTTTAACTATTTTACTCTACAGCATATAGTCGTTGTGTGCAAACCCAGTAATTCGGTCCTCATTTGCATAATTGATACACTAGTAGTGTATTATGAACTTAAAGGCATGGCTTTATTACACTCACAGAAACCACAGTGTGTTATAAGCTGGTATTAAATATAATTTAAATCTCTCAAACGTGACCCAAACCAGTGACTATACACACTTCTTTCTCAAAAAAGGAAAAAAAACGGCTGTTGACATCTTGTGGTTTCATATAGCCTGTAGGAGGTAATATAAAGTGTTGTCACTGCATTAATGTCACCGTTTTGACTCGTTAATTAGACGCCTACTAGTAATTACGAATTAATATATGCGGTATTAATTACCCTAATAGATACCTATATACCACAGGCATCAAAGAAGAAGCTTTTACGAACTACTATCTTGAAGAAACAGGAAGGAGGCCATATCATTTTACTTATATGCATTGGTACCCTGTAATTAAATATGCTGGGTTCTTATGTATTGTTGCGGAACGTCGGTGGTTCTACCCAGGTGCCCGCCCGTGCACGAAAATTGCCCGGAGGGGCACCTGGGGTCTTCCTCCACCAATGGAAGCTGGAAAGTCGCCATATGACCTTAGCTGTTGGTGCGACTATAAAATCCAATTCAATCAATCAATCTTATGTATTGGTACCCTGAAATTCAATATGCTGGGTTCTTATACTTAAATATTGGTACCCTGTAATTAAACATTCTGGGTTTTTATACGTAAGTATTGGTACCCTGTAATTAAATATGCTGGGTTCTTATACTTAAGTATTGGTACCCTGTAATTAAATATGCTGGAATCTTATACTTAAGTATTGGTACCCTGTAATTAAGTAGGCTGGGTTCTTATACTTAAGTATTGGTACCCTGTAAGTAAATGGGTTCTTATACTTATGTACTGGTACCCTGTAATTAAATATCGCATTAGTTTTTATTTGAATATTCGGTGACGATCATAAATATCATAAGATATGCATTAATATACAAACTAAATTACCACCATTATGTAGCTTGTAATACTCTATTGTACCCAAAATAATATCTATATATTTTTTACATTCAGACGGGACCCGTAGAGATCGTTCCGGGGCTGTACCTGGGAGACTCGCAACATTCAGCACAGCAAGATACCCTCAGGGAGATGGGAATTACCTCTCTTCTCAACGTCTCAACCTCGTGTAAGAACTTGTTTGAACATGACTTCGATTACATGAACATCCCTGTCAACGACAACGACTCTGCTAACCTGTCTAGCTGGTTCAACGAAGCCATCCATTTCATCGGTAAGTTAATACATGGTTTATTTAAAGAAATGGTGCTGGATGTGTCTCCTCAGATTTTGTATTTGCTCATTGGACCTTCAGTTTTGATTTGTTCTTACATTGTATATAATTTGTATGTAAGATGGCCATCCGACTATTTCTTCATAAAGACCTGATGTATATATGGACAGTTCTTCGTAAGATTGGATTTGTCTGTTTGTTTGTTTGAATAGTGTTTTACGTCATTTTAGCACATGTTAAACGACCATATATGACTGTCGATGTTTTTGTGATATAGGCAGACCACCCCATTTCCCATAGAACCAGTACTGTTTACCTCGCGCCATCAGTATATAGATTGCAGAGTGGCCTCGGTTGCTCAGTCGACTCTAAACTGCGGTGGGTTCACTCCCTGGAAATAAGACCAGTATTTATCTCACCTCCCTCTGAAATATGATATAACATGTATAAACGTGACGAAAAAACAAATTTAAATATTCTAAGATTGGAAGGTTGATAACGCCTCGTGTTCTGTTTCACTAGTTACCTGCATTATTTTCCTGAAATATTTTCACTTATTTATCGTTTGTGATTTTTCATTTCAGATAACGTTCGTGACAACGACGGCAAGGTACTCGTTCATTGTCAAGCCGGGGTCAGCCGATCGGCTACCGTCTGCATTGCATACATTATGTTTAAGAACAGTATGACGCTTGAAGAAGCATTCGAACACGTACGATCAAAACGCGGAGTGATTTCTCCCAATCTAAACTTCATGCAGCAGTTGTTAGAATTCGAGAAAGACATTTTTGGCTCAAAGGTGTATGAGCTTCCGGAATCTGTGTCCTCCATATCGACGTCATTAGCCTCGGTTGAGTTCGACTTCAGTTGTTCATCTGAATCCGCATCGGGTTACGCAACATCCACTTCAAGTGGAGCGTTCGATTTCTCGTTTGCGTCACCTACGATTCCGCCACCTTCGCCCCGAGAGATTGTGTCAACCACGAGTTGAGCGGTTGAGTTCTGTTGAACTGAAGGTTGTTTCAAGGTCGAACTTGATCATGATTGCTCGCAATCCGCCATAAAGTAGAACAGTGTTCTGATCGTTCTTGGAGAGGAGAGTTCCGTGGTTTGACAAAGAGTCCGTATTGAGATATACTCGTCTGCTGGAACTATGAACTGGTCGTTGCGTAAAAATGAGTTCTGGCGTTTTGAAGAACGGATTACGTGCCAAAGAGATTACCTGTGATAGGGCAAAATGTACTTTTGTAACATACGCCGAAAACAGACTACAAGTTGTGCATGCGTACAAATAAATGCATAATAATTCAGAATAAGTGAAAACTGATTTTATGGAAACATTGTCATCGGAAAATTAGATGGCACTTTTATATTTTTCTCAGATTGAATACATACATGTCCGACATGCTTACAATTCATCGGAATAGCATGTACTCAACGAGAAACCACCCTCGTGTTTGTTTTCTGTAACATGCAATGCAATATCTATTTTCAGAAATGTTTCTGTGCTTTTGTCATTCTAATGGTTCATTCATTCATTCATTCATTCATTCATTCATTCATTCATTCATTCATTCATTCATTCATTCATTCATTCATGCATTTATTCATTCCATTTTAAAAAATTTCATTCATTCATTTATTCATTCCATTCGTTTTTTTCATGCATTTATTCATTCGATCATTCGTCCATAATAGTGTTTTTATCATCATAGTATACGACTGACAACACCTATTTCCGCGTATTTAGTTGTAATAAACATTGTCATGACAGACGAAAATTTCAAATCTGATTATATACAGCTACATAAAGTGCTCAGGGATGATGTTTTATACAATCTATATCTAGAACGTTTCTCCGAAATCGTAATAATACAGTTCAGGAGTGCCTTTTCCCATTACTTGAAACCATTTGTCGTATGAATGTTGAAACAATTTGTCATGTGCTTGTTGAAACACTGTCTCGTCTCGTTTGTTGAAACAATGTGTCTCGTATGCTTGTTGAAAAGCAATGTGTCGTCTGCTTTTTGAAACCATGTGTCTTGTATGCTTGTTGAAACAATGTGTCTTGTATGCTTGTTGAAAAGCAATGTGTCGTCTGCTTTTTGAAACCATGTGTCTTGTATGCTTGTTGAAACAATGTGTCTCGTATGCTGGTTGAAACACTCTCGTATGATCAACACTGTCTCGTATGCTTGTTGAAACAATGTGTCTTGTATGCTTGTTGAAACAATGTCTCGTATTCTTGTTGAAACACTGTCTCTTATGCGTGTTGAAACAATGGGTCGTCTGCTTGTTGGAGTTACTGTCTCGTATGCGTGTTGAAACAATGGGTCGTCTGCTTGTTGGAGTTACTGTCTCGTATGCTTGTTGAAACAATGGGTCGTCTGCTTGTTGGAGTTAATGTCTCGTTTGCTTGTTGAAACAATGTGTCGTCTGCTTGTTGAAACAATGTGTCGTCTGCTTGTTGAAACAATGGGTCGTCTGCTTGTTGAAACAATGGGTCGTCTGCTTGTTGGAGTTACTGTCTCGTATGCTTGTTGAAACAATGGGTCGTCTGCTTGTTGGAGTTAATGTCTCGTTTGCTTGTTGAAACAATGTGTCGTCTGCTTGTTGAAACAATGGGTCGTCTGCTTGTTGAAACAATGGGTCGTCTGCTTGTTGGAGTTAATGTCTCGTATGCTTGTTGAAACAATGTATCATCTGTTTGTTGGAATTACTGTCTCGTATGTTTGTTGAAACAATGTATCATCTGTTTGTTGGAGTTACTGTCTCGTATGTTTGTTGAAACAATGTATCATCTGTTTGTTGGAGTTACTGTCTCGTATGTTTGTTGAAACAATGTATCATCTGTTTGTTGGAGTTACTGTCTCGTATGTTTGTTGAAACAATGTATCATCTGTTTGTTGGAGTTACTGTCTCGTATGTTTGTTGAAACAATGTATCATCTGTTTGTTGGAGTTACTGTCTCGTATGTTTGTTGAAACAATGTATCATCTGTTTGTTGGGAGTTACTGTCTCGTATGCCTGTTGAAACAATGTGTCGTCTGTTTGTTGGAATTACTGTCTCGTTTGCTTGTTGAAACAATGTGTCGTCTGTTTGTTGGAGTTACTGTCTCGTATGCCTGTTGAAACAATGTGTCGTCTGTTTGTTGGAATTACTGTCTCGTTTGCTTGTTGAAACAATGTGTCGTCTGTTTGTTGGAATTACTGTCTCGTATGTTTGTTGAAACAATGTGTCGTCTGTTTGTTGGAATTACTGTCTCGTATGTTTGTTGAAACAATGTGTCGCCTGCTTGTTGGAACACTTTGTCTTATGCTTGTTGGAAAACTGTTTGATACAGTCTTATTGATTCAATAGTTCTAAGGATGAAGGCGATTGCCCAGTACATCAAGGAGTGGACGACAGATGGTTAATTGTGCAGACATTGCGTGAGCTGGTGAGCTGCAGACACAGGTGTCATATATTGTGTAACATTATATCTATCAAAAAGTCAAAATCACACAACCACAGACGACAAAATGTATGTGCGGTATGGGTCCAAGCGTCTCAAATATTATTTTATACTCGACGCTGAACGAGTTATTTGAAATAATATAGATGTAAATAGTCCTGCAATTAATTTATAGATATACACAACAGGTCAAGTATGTGAAAATATGTAAACATTTCTTGAAGAAGAAGCGGTTATATTTGTATAATATTCCCATTTGTCTTTATATATATATATGTATATATCCTTTTTTGTTGAAAACGTTCAGGGTATATATCAGTTGTATCAATGGGAAGTGTTTTGATGTTACTTACATGTGTCAAATAACATGTCTTAAGTGATGCAGAAGTGTTACGTAATTAACATTAAGTCATTTACTTCCCTTTATAGTTTATTGAATATGGTGCTGAATGTACATACTGTGTAACTGTAATGTATTCGTGCTTTTATATTCAACACTCCTGAAACCATAGTTTGTTTAAAGTGACACACGGCAATCTTGATAAAAAAAAATTGAAAACTTGCGGTATGCTCTTAGTTTTTCTATATTACTTGAATTTTGCAAATCATTGTTGACAAATATTTGAATAGTTAAAAAAAAACAAATTGTGTTTGCATATTACTTGACGTTTAGTGCAGTTATACTTTAGGTGAAATAACACAGAATTAATCGAGTGGTGTTAATTTTAGCACTTCAAAATTGCCATGTGTACCTTTAAAACAGTTAAAATGATTAACCTTGATAACGTTGACTCTTGTCTGTTTTGATGTAAATACTTTTTTAAAATTGATAAATCGAGCTTTGTTTCAAAATGTCAACATTGATAAAGACGTCATTTCTTCTATAAATACTTCTTATTTATTTCACCACTCATTCCAAGCAAATATTGACAATGAGTCGAAGGTTTCCAAAAATAGGTGCAGTGTAGGTAAACTAGCAAACCTGTGGGTGATGGCTGAGAACAGTAAACATGCTCAGTATTTTGCAACACAATTTTTTGTGGTTGCCAAATGTATTTGTGTTGATACCTGTATATATGTTGTTTATTTTGTTATTACTTTGTTATAACTTGTTCAAATTATTAAAATTGATAATATATTCATGTGGAATGTCTCTTTCTTATGTCCAAACATGTTGTTTAATCAAATGCAGTCGCTTTTTATCAAACGTATTTTATCAAAGGTATTTTATCAAAAAGGTATTGTTCAAATAATGTCGTCATGCAATGCTTATCGATAATGTACGAATCTTCCGACTGTATTGTCATGAGAATGTAGACTGGTCCTCTGTCGACTATTCAAAGAATAGATGCATCTACGAAGCGAACATCGTTGGTCAGAGAACCAGATTAAATGGGAGTGTTGCCACTTAGCCACTCCTTCTATCAGTCAATAACTCACCAGTGATGTACATTACATTCATATGGAACAGAACTGAAACTCGATGAATAATTGTAACGTTACTATTTTACTTTCTAAAGCTAAGTAAAAAAAAAATTTACCTCAGTCGAAGCGGGTTTCTTTTCATTCACAAAGAGGGATAAAAAGGTAGAGGGGGTATTATGGGGTAGTTTATACCTGAAATACCGAACCCCCGCCCCATAGTCAATGAAAAAAATTACATCTATAACACAATTTGCTTGTTTGGTGTGTCTTTAAGACCGATACTGGTGGGGTGGTTTATTCCAATTAATGTACATATCGATTTTCAAAGAAATGACGATTACGGAGATTGAAAGCTTAGGCAACTTTTATAAACACTTCAAACAAGAAAAACAAGTTATGTTGTCTTTAAAGGGAATGTGTAGCGAACAACCAAACAGCTCTTTTATTGAGAATTCTAAAACGCTTGGAAAAAGGTGAAAGAATTATCAAAATCGGATTATAAACAAAAAAGATATGACCGTTTGAAGGTTGTTCAAAAACGGATATGGGAGCTGCCATTTTGAGAACTATGACATCATAGTTTCCAAATTACCATATATGGAATATTGATATATATCATTTAAAGCAAAGACAATCACTGCAAACGAATGGAAAACCATTTACTGGTCACAGAAAGCAGTATTGCCATTGAGTATAGCCTACATATATTTCATACAGTTGCTATACTTGGTTTCTTATAAATCAGTAATTTTTAGTATTTATTCATTCCATATACGGTCATGTCATAGCTCTCAAAATGACGACTTTCATATCGTTTCAACAGAACCTTCAAATGATTAAGTCTTCTTTGTTTATCATCCGATTTTGATAATTCTTTCACCCTTTTCCAAGGTTTTCAGAACTCTCAATAATAACTATTGTTTGTCTGTGTCGCGTCATTCCCTTTAAAGGTCGGAGTTAACTTGTAGCAATATTCTGGTGGACGATACTTGTAGAATGTTTATGCTGTCATGAATCTCATTAAAATCCGACCCTTTATCACGCTACGATACTCTACACTACAAGGAGAGTCGCCATCTTCATCGGAATAGTGATCCCTATGTCACACCCTCCACTATAAAGTGGGCGAGACAAAAACACGTAGTCCAATCGTTTCATATTTATCTTATACGAAAAGAACTGTCATATAAGATCCTCTATTTAATAATATACTCTGTAAAAAAAAGTTTTGGACCATGGCAGTGTTCGAACCCGTACAATGATCGCTGAACCTTGACATTCGACCATAACCCTTATTATCTCAGTTGATAATTCACAATAGATCAACAATCAACAATAATTATCCTTTACAATGGAAGTTTGCGAAAAAATAATAATCATTTTATTGGTTACTCCAATGTGTCCGTAACTGTTAGTTTTTATGGACTTTGCAACATTTTTTACAGACCCTTTGTGTGTTCGCGATATTTTTTAAAATCAAAACTTGTTTGGAATTTAATGTTTCTGGTAACAAATTAACCGGATTGGGTAGACCTTGGTTACTAAAAAAAGATACTTAAATTCTGTCCACTAGTTTTGTTTTTATATGACTTTATATACCCTGGTCCAAAAAATTTTTTAACGAGTATAGTAAAAGAATGTGAATTGTTGGACATTGTTGAACTCAATAAAAAAAATAAAAGCTACGTACTTTGCTTGACCGAGTATGTTCATATATAGCTTCTCATACTGTGACTTAACTTACGCCCGCTGGGATGTAAACTCACGCACTTTAAGAATCAATGCTGCTCAAGCCCACCTTAGCAGCAACGCTACTAACATCTCCTAAGCAGCAAAGCTATAACCTGGCACCCTAATCATCAACGCTAATCTCACTCCCTAAGCAGCAAAGCTATAATATCACACCCTAATCATGAACGCTAATCTCACTCCCTAAGCATCAACGCTACTCGCACCTCTAGGCATCAACGCTTATAATGTGACCTAGGCATCAACGCGTAGCTTGTCCCCTAGGCATCAACGCGTACCAAACAAACAGTAACACCAGCACTATTCTCACCCACTAGGCATCAACGCTACCTAAACAAACATTAACAACGGTTTTAACGCCCACTAAGCATCAACGCTACCCAAACACCTAAGCATCAACGCTACCCAAACAAACATTAACAACGCCGGTTTTAACGCCCCTAAGCATCAACCCTAACCAAACAAACATTAACAACACCGGTTTTAATGCCCCTAAGCATCAACCCTACCCAAACAAACATTAACAACAACGGTTTTAATGCCCCCTAAGCATCAACCCTACCCAAACAAACATTAACAACACCGGTTTTAACGCCCCTAAGCATTAACGCTACTTATTCACTCTAAGCAGCAACGCTTCTTTCTTCTCTAACCATGAAAGCTTCGCACGTTCCCTTAGTGTCAACGCCTCTCACGTCCCCTAAGTGTCAACGCTTCTCACGTCCCCTAAGTATCAACGCTTCTCACGTCCCCTAAGTGTCAACGCCTCTCACGTCCCCTAACCATAAACGTTTCTTACGTCCCCTAAGTATCAACGCTTCTTACATCCCAACCATAAACGCTTCTCACGTTCCCTAACCATAAACGCTTCTCACGTCCCCTAAGAATCAACGCTTCTCACGTCCCCTAAATGTCAACGCCTCTCACGTCCCCTAACCATAAACGTTTCTTACGTCCCCTAAGTATCAACGCTTCTTACATCCCCAACCATAAACGCTTCTCACGTCCCCTAACCATAAACGCTTCTCACGTCCCCGAAGTATCAACGCTTCTTACACCCCTAACCATAAACGCTTGTCACGTCCCCTAACCTTGAACGCTTCTCAGGTCCACTAACCTTAAACGCCTCCCACGCCCCTAAGTATCAACGCTTCTCACGTCCCCTAAGTATCAACGTTTATCAACGCTTCTCACGTCTCCTAAGTATCAACACTTCTCACGTCCCCAAAGTATCAACGCTTCTTACGTCCCCTAAGTAATCAACGCTTATCAACGCTTCTCACGTCCCCTAAATATCAACGCTTCTCACGTCCCTTAAGTATCAACACTTTTCACGTCCCCTAAGTATGAACGCTTCTCACGTCCCCTAAGTATCAACGCTAGCCATCAAGGCTATTTATGCCTTCTAAGCGCCAACGCTACTACTCAAACCCTCAAGCACCAAGAATATTCACACTCCTGAATAGCAACGCTACTCAGAACCCCTTATCATCAAGGCTACTCATGCCCACAATAAGTATCGCATTACACGAAAGTAAAAAAGTACAGTTCTAATACTCATACACATTTAGATAGTGTTGCAAGCTGTGTAGCTTATAGGCCAAGAAAGTGTAGCTTTAACTCCTTACACAGCATATAAGTGTATCACAAGTATTTAAGTACATAACGCTTCACCACAAAAAGAGTAAATTGAAGAATCATATAACATGATATTCTTTATAAATATGTCAAGTTTTTAAACTCACTAGAACAAAATCTCAAAATCTCCTTTTGAAAATATGTCTAAAGAAAATGAAATGATAGCGATGCCTTAATCATCGACCAAGGAATATAACAAGTGTAACAACGCTAAAGGTAACAGAATACGGAATACGATGTATGTTCAAGATATGTCTAATAAGTAGTTATTCTGCAATATTGACATTATACAGCACGCGCAACTACCTTTAAGTTACATTTTTACAATTGTTTTGGTAAACAAGTATCAAGTGTCTGCTCGCGTCATACGAGATATTTAAACAGATAGATAACCTCCTATGTATTGCTTATTTTAAGAATGCATCGAGGAACTATTTTAGGAAAAAGATTAAGTGAAAGCATATATTTAGTTCGGCTGACCAAACATTAGGTGTGTTTGTCGTACATCGTCAGCCCAACAACCACATCCCGGCCGCAAATAAACCTGTTATTATTCTCCTGAATACATGGAAAAATGCCTGTATTCAATTAAAATCATTAATAGAGCACGTCTGCGTTGAAAATAAGTTTTATTTGTTCATGATGTCTGAGATGTCAATAAACGCGTTATTTATAATTGTGTACAGTTATTATAATAACAACAGCACATCGTCTAGAAAGGAAAATGGTAAAGTTGGGAGTACACATGTTTTCTCTAACTCTATATTCATCTTGTATGCGGCTAACAATCTCTTGAGCCATACTTCTACAGTGCATGTAGGTTTACCACCACTAATTACATGTAAACCTCCGAAGTGTATCGAATGTAGTTCCTATAATAAAAAGTAATCCCTTCTTTTTTGATGGAAATGGGCATTATAAGTAGGCATTTCTGTTCGATTTTGTGGTTGTATGTATAGAAAGCGTATTAATAGGTTTTACTGGATCACTGATGAACATTTTCGAAATTTCGACTCTATGCTTACACTTTGTGAGCAACCATCAATGAAAACAGCTGTACCCTTGACCTGTTTAGTGAACAAAAAATAACTTTATTACATGTCTTGTGAACCCACCTTTTTCCTTTTCTTTTTCAAGTGCTGCATTATCCATATTTTTGTTTAAGTTGCAGAATAATCATTAATATGTGGCACTTTAACACTGGTGTATATGAGGAAAATAATTAGTGGTTTCATACCTGTACGGTTATCATGGGTTTGAGAGTAGTGGGCCTTATGTAACTTTTGAAAAAAAACTCGCAAGAAAAGAAAAAATAAATAACCAAAAACGTTCTTAGCCCAAGCGTTATTTTTTATGGCAGACTTATTTCCTACCATTTCCAGTTTAACGCAGTATCTCCATAGATATAATTATAGAGGATATTTGTTGTTTTGGGGGTGAATATCATATTTTATTTCTTCTTATTCGTGAAAATATAAAAGTTTTCTCACTTAGAGATGAAATTTATTTATACCCAAATAGAACTTTTTATTTTAATATATTCATATTGGAAGTCATTTTCCTTTAACTTTTAAAATCCATTTTCAAATCATTGTTTAAATAGAATGTACAATTTATGTTTTAAAAAAAGTAGTACCGGCAGCTACTGTGAAAATAAAACTCGATATTTCACAATGTGAAATAACACTTTTATTTCACTGATAAAATACATTATTTCATTGCTTGTCATACAATAAAAGACATTGTACGATGATTTCGTATCCTAAGTCGTTATTACTTTCTTCTTTTGTTTTATTTTGTTATGCCTAGGAAACTGCATTTAAAAATATCAACCAAACGTATGCTCGTAGTTGCATCATGGGTAGATGTTGTGTACATACACTACTCAACTTTTTTAATCGGTCTCTTTTCAAAGAATTATATATTTTTTAATAATTTATATTTTCATTTGAAATCGTCTAACAAATATCGCTAGCGATTTATAAAACTTAATCTGCCTCGATTGGACTAAAACCTTGTTGATAAACTTAATGAAATATTGGTATGTGTTTCGGTGATTTCCAGTTTTTAGTATTCGTGTTATTTTCAAAAAACCTGGGTGACCGATTACAAGAGTTGAGTAGTGTACTGTAAAATGAACTGTATACGGGGGATGTTCTATTCCGTAAATGATTGGTTCTTAGAAATGCATATGAGATAATTATCTAAGAACTGGAAATAACAAACCTTCTTATTTCAACAAGTTTTACCCGCATACAATATCGTTCAAACCAAATACAAGTTATTTATGTCTTTGCCTTTTGATATTTTGATATTGTTATACAGCTACTTGAACGCAGGTCATCTAACTTCTCGAGTACGATCAACTTAAAATGCGTTGTCTGACTGTTGAACTTTCTAGTTGTAGCGCCTCCTGAGCAAGCGTTTGTGTCGTGTAGAATAACCAAATATTAAAAAATACCTCTTGCCGAAACACAGTTGCCTAGAACTGGCACCGCCTTGTAAGAGCCTATCGCTGCATAATGTAAAACATTTTATGGTGAATTCAAAGACCTGTCTTTTCTGTAACGGTTGTACTATACATGATGATGCATAGCTAAAATAAACAACGTTGACATAGGCAAATTACCTTGACCTTGACTGGTTACGAAATATACACACTAGCTATTGCTATCATATAGACACTGATTATAACTTAGACAAACTGCATGGTTATAACTTAGACAAACTGCATGGTTATAACTTAGACAAACTGCATGGTTATAACTTAGACAAACTGCATGGTTATGACTTAGACAAACTGCATGGTTATGACTTAGACAAACTGCATGGTTATAACTTAGACAAACTGCATGGTTATAACTTAGACAAACTGCATGGTTATAACTTAGACAAACTGCATGGTTATAACTTAGACAAACTGCATGGTTATGACTTAGACAAACTGCATGGTTATGACTTAGACAAACTGCATGGTTATGATTTAGACAAACTGCATGGTTATGACTTAGACAAACTGCATGGTTATGACTTAGACAAACTGCATATGACTTAGACAAACTGCATGGTTATGACTTAGACAAACTGCATGGTTATGACTTAGACAAACTGCATGGTTATGACTTAGACAAACTGCATGGTTATGACTTAGACAAACTGCATGGTTATGACTTAGACAAACTGCATGGTTATGACTTAGACAAACTGCATGGTTATGACTTAGACAAACTGCATGGTTATAACTTAGACAAACTGCATATGACTTAGACAAACTGCATGGTTATGACTTAGACAAACTGCATGGTTATGACTTAGACAAACTGCATGGTTATGACTTAGACAAACTGCATGGTTATGACTTAGACAAACTGCATGGTTATAACTTAGACAAACTGCATATGACTTAGACAAACTGATTTTGACTTAGACAAACTGGTAATGACATAGACAAACTGGTTATGACAGGTTTTGACATATACATACTGGTTATGCCATGGACATACTGGTTATACATATACATACTGGTTATGACATAGACAAACTTGTTATGACATATACATACTGGTTATGACATAGACATACTGGTCATGGCATAGACATACTTGTTATGACATATCCATACTGGTAATGACAGATATATTGGTTATGACATATACATACTGATTATACATAGACATACTGGTTATGACATAGATATACTGGTTACGACATAGACAAACTGGTTATGCATATACATACTGGTTATGTCATGGACATACTGGTTATACATATACATACTGGTTATGACACAGATATACTGGTTGTGACAGACATACTGGTTATGACATAGACATACTGATTATACATAGACATACTGGTTATGACATAGACATACTGGTTGTGACATAGACATACATTATACATAGCCATACTGGTAATGACATAGACAAACTGGTTATGACATAGGTTTTGACAAATACATACTGGTTATGCCATGGGCAAACTGGTTATACATATACATACTGGTTATGACATAGACAAATTGGTTATGACATAGACATACTGATTATACATAGACATACTGGTTATGATATAGACATACTGATTATGACATAGACAAACTGGTTATGACATAGGTTTTGACATATACATACTGGGTATGCCATGGACAAACTGGTTATACATAGACATACTGATTATACATAGACATACTGGTTATGCCATGGACAAACTGGTTATACATAGACATACTGATTATACATAGACAAACTGGTTATGACATAGACAAACTGATTATACATAGACAAACTGGTTATGACATAGACAAACTGATTATACATAGACAAACTGGTTATGACATTGACATACTGATTATACATAGACATACTGGTTATGCATACACATACTGGTTATGGCATAAACATACTGGTTATGACATAGACATACTGATTATACACAGACATACTGGTTACGACATAGACAAACTGGTTATGCATAGACATACTGGTTATGACATAGACAAACTGGTTATGACATAGACATACTGGTTATGGCATAGACATACTGGTTATACATAGACAAACTGGTTATGACATAGACATACTGGTTATGCATAGACATACTGGTTATGCATAGACAAACTGGTTATGACATAGACATTCTGGTTATGACATAGACATACTGGTTATGCATAGACATACTGGTTATGACATAGTCATACTGATTATACATATACATACTGGTTATGCATAGACATACTGGTTAGGGCATAGACATACTGGTTATGACATCTAGTCAAACTGGTTGTGACATAGACATACTGATTGTACGTAGACATACTGGTTATGACATAGACATATTGGCTATGACAAAGACACACAGGTTTTGACATAGACATACTGGTTATGACATAGACAAACTCGTTATGACATAGACAAACTTGATGTGACTTTCACAAACACGGACTGGTTATGGCTTTAACAAACTGGTTATGACTTTCACAAACGGGTTAAGCCTCAGACAAACTGGTTACGACTAAGACATGCCGGTTATATCTTTGACAAATTGATTATGACTTATACAAACCGTTAATGACTTAGGCAAACTGAACATTCTGAATTGTGCATGTTAAGAGAACCGTTAAATGTAAAATATATTTTTTAAAAAGTTTGCATTGTGTAATGCATATGAAGCATAAGGCCGCTTTCATGTGAAAGTATTATTTCCTTTTGAGGAGGAAACGAAACGTGCAAAGGACATACGAGTGTATGATATGTACGTTTGAACAGTGAGCTATCTTCCGCCTGATTACGTACATTGATGATGAAATGAACACCCACGTCCTCGAAACCACTTGAGACACAACGTTACACAGAGCAGAATCACTTAAAGAACAAGTAAAGCTTAAGTACCCCTCTCCACTTCAAAGTGATCATTATGAAGGCTCTAAGTTATTACATTTCAAAGACAAGTTTCTCGATTAAAGAGATATACCACCGATTCGTCATAACAATGAGTTATAACAACATATCGACGACTGTCAACAATTCAGGACTTGTTCAATGTAATATTAACATGGGCGTAGGAACGTTTCAATTATTGGGGGTGCCAAACTTTTTGAAAAGATATTTGACAATCAAAAAAGCATGTTTCAATTATTGTGGGGTGGGGGGCAAACTGTTTCACAATTTTTTTGACAAGCAGAAAAACCCAAAACATCCACACTCAATTACACAAAAAACTCCAACATTATATAGGGAAAAAGTACTTTTTGGGCGCAAGCCTTTTTTTTCCTTCAAATTATTGGGTGTGTGGGGGAGTGGGGTGGTGGGGGGGGGGGGGGCAAAGCTTACTCTGGTCCCACCACCCACTCTGAACATGGTGGGGGAGGTGGGGGAGGTGGGGGGAGGGCCAAAGCTTACTCTGGTCCCACGTCCCACCACCCACTCTGAACATGGTGGGGTGTGGCCTGGCCCCTCCGGCTCCTACGCCTATAATTAAGATAATTTTTCTTTTGAGATACCAATTATACAAATAATTAAACGTAATTCAACATGCTTGAGAAGAGGTGTATACAACCCGTATACAACCCGGTCAGATTCAAACTGGGACAACAGACAACTCTCAGATATGCATTATGTAAAAACCAAAGTGACAGTAAAGACCAAGGGACGGTGTATATGTATAAACGTAAAAAACAAAGTGACGGTACATATGTATAAACGTAAAAAAAAACAAGTGACGGTACATATGTGTAAACGTAAAGACTAAGGGACGGTGCATATGTATTAACGTAAAAACCAAAGTGATGGTGCATATGTATAAACGTAAAGACCAAAGTGATGGTGCATATGTATAAACGTAAAGACCAAAGTGACGGTGCATATGTATAAACGTAAAGATCAAAGTGATGGTGCATATGTATAAACGTAAAGCCCAAAGTGACGCTGCATATGTATAAATATAAAGACCAAAGTGATGCTGCATATGTATAAACGTAAAGACCAAAGTGACGGTCTTATATAATAAAAGTAAAAAACAAAATGAGATGCATATATAATAAAAGTTATCACCATAGTGACGGTGCACAATTATGTATAAATATAAAGACCAAAGTGACGGTCTTATATAATAAAAGTAAAAAACAAAATGAGATGCATATATATTAAACGTTATCACCAAAGTGACGGTGCATAATTATGTATAAATGTAAAAATCAAAGTGACGGTGCATATGTATAAATGTAAAAACCAAAGTGACGGTACATGTGTATCAAATGATGGTGCATATATATAGACGTAAAAACCAAAGTGATGGTGCATATGTATAAACGTAAAACCCAAAGTAACGGTGCATATGTATAAACGTAAAAAACAAAGTGATGATACACATTTATGAACGTAAAAACCAATGTGACGGTACATATGAATAAACGTAAAAAACAAATTGACGGTGCATATGTATAGACGTAAAAGACAAAGTGATGGTGCATATGTATAAACGTAAAGACCAAAGTGACGGTGCATAATTATGTATAAATGTAAAACCCAAAGTGACGGTACATATGTATAAACGTAAAAAACAAAGTGATGGTACAAATTTATGAACGTAAAAACCAATGTGACGGTGCATATGAATAAACGTAAAAAACAAAGTGATGGTGCATATGTATAAACGTAAAAACCAAAGTGATGGTGCATATGTATAAACGTAAAACCAAAGTGATGGTGCATATGTATAAATGTAAAAACCAAAGTGAGATGCATATATAATAAAAGTAAAAACCAAAATGACGGTGCACAATTATGTATAAATGTAAAAACCAAAGTGACGGTACATATGTATCAATGTAAAAACCAAAGTGACGGTACATATGTATAAACGTAAAACCCAAAGTGTCGGTGCATATGTATAAATGTAAAGACCAAGTGACGGTGCATTTGTATAAAAGTAAAAACCAAAGTGACGGTACATATGTATAAATGTAAAGACCAAGTGACGTTGCATTTGTATAAAAGTAAAAACCAAAGTGACGGTACATATGTATAAATGTAAAGACCAAGTGACGGTGCATTTGTATAAAAGTAAAAACCAAAGTGATGGTATATATATAATAAAAGTAAAGACGAAGTGACGGTGAATATGTATAAACGTCAAAAACAAAGTGATGGTACACATTTATGAACGTAAAAACCAATGTGACGGTGCATATGAATAAACGTAAAAAACAAATTGACGGTGCATATGTTTAGACGTAAAAGACAAAGTGATGGTGCATATGTATAAACGTAAAGACCTAAGTGACGGTGCATAATTATGTATAAATGTAAAACCCAAAGTGACGGTAAATATGTATAAACGTAAAAACCAAAGTGATGGTACAAATTTATGAACGTAAAAACCAATGTGACGGTGCATATGAATAAATGTAAAAAACAAATTGACGGTGCATATGTATAGACGTAAAAGACAAAGTGATGGTGCATATGTATAAACGTAAAGACCAAAGTGACGGTGTATAATTATGTATAAATGTAAAACCCAAAGTGACGGTGCATTTGTATAAAAGTAAAAACTAAAGTGACGGTACATATGTATAAATGTAAAGACCAAGTGACGGTGCATATGTATAAACGTAAAAACAAAAGTGACGGTACATATGTATAAATCTAAAGATCAAGTGACGGTGCATTTGTATAAAAGTAAAAACCAAAGTGACGGTACATATGTATAAATGTAAAACCCAAAGTGACGGTGCATTTGTATAAAAGTAAAAACCAAAGTGACGGTACATATGTATAAATGTAAAGACCAAGTGACGGTGCATATGTATAAATGTAAAACCCAAAGTGACGGTGCATTTGTATAAAAGTAAAAACCAAAGTGACGGTGCATAATTATGTATAAATGTAAAAACCAAAGTGACGGTACATATGTATAAATGTAAAGACCAAGTGATGGTGCATATGTATAAACGTAAAAACCAAAGTGATGGTACAAATTTATGAACGTAAAAAACAATGTGACGGTGCATATGAATAAACGTACAAAACAAAGTGATGGTGCATATGTATAAACGTAAAAACCAAAGTGATGGTGCATATGTATAAACGTAAAACCAAAGTGATGGTGCATATGTATAAATGTAAAAACCAAAGTGAGATGCATATATAATAAAAGTAAAAACCAAAATGACGGTGCACAATTATGTATAAATGTAAAAACCAAAGTGACGGTACATATTTATCAATGTAAAAACCAAAGTGACGGTACATATGTATAAACGTAAAACCCAAAGTGTCGGTGCATATGTATAAAAGTAAAAACCAAAGTGATGGTACATATGTATAAATGTAAAGACCAAATGATGGTGCATATGTATAAACGTAAAAACCAAAGTGACGGTACATATGTATAAACGTAAAACCCAAAGTGTCGGTGCATATGTATTAAAGTAAAAACCAAAGTGACGGTACATATGTATAAATGTAAAGACCACATGACGGCATATGTATAAACGTAAAATCCAAAGTGAGATGTATATGTATAAAAGTAAAAACCAAAGTGACGGTACATATGTATAAATGTAAAGACCAAATGACGGTGCATATGTATAAATGTAAAAACCAAAGTGAGATGCATATATAATAAAAGTAAAAACCAAAATGACGGTGCACAATTATGTATAAATGTAAAAACCAAAGTGACGGTACATATGTATAAACGTAAAACCCAAAGTGTCGGTGCATATGTATAAAAGTAAAAACCAAAGTGACGGTACATATGTATAAATGTAAAGACCAAATGACAGTGCATATGTATAAACGTAAAAACCAAAGTGACGGTACATATGTATAAAAGTAAAACCCAAAGTGACGGTGCATTTGTATAAAAGTAAACACCAAAGTGACGGTACATATGTATAAATGTAAAACCCAAAGTGACAGTGCATTTGTATAAAAGTAAAAACCAAAGTGACGGTACATATGTATAAATGTAAAGACCAAGTGACGGATTTATATAAAAGTAAAAACCAAAGTGACGGTACATATGTATAAATGTAAAACCCAAAGTGACGGTGCATTTGTATAAAAGTAAAAACCAAAGTGACGGTACATATGTATAAATGTAAAGACCAAGTGACGGTGCATTTGTATAAAAGTAAAAACCAAAGTGACGGTACATATGTATAAATGTAAAGACCAAGTGACGGTGCATTTGTATAAAAGTAAAAACCAAAGTGACGGTACATATGTATAAATGTAAAGACCAAATGACGGTGCATATGTATAAACGTAAAAACCAAAGTGACGGTGCATATGTATAAACGTAAAAAACAAAGTGATGGTGCATATGTATAGACGTAAAAACCAATGTGATGGTGCATATGTATAAAAGTAAAAAACAAAGTGACGGTACATATGTATAAACGTAAATACCAAGTGATGATGCATATGTGTATATGTATAAACGTAAAACCCAAAATGAGGTGAATATATAATACAAGTAAATACCAAAGTGACGGTACATATGTATAAACGTAAAGACCAAAGTGACGGTGCATATGTATAAACGTAAAGACCAAAGTGACGGTGCATATATATAAATGTAAAAACAAAAGTGACAAATATGTATAAACGTAAAGACCAAAGTGAGGGTGCATATGTATAAATGTAAAAACCAAAGTGATGGTACACATGTATAAACGTAAAGACCAAGTGACGGTGCATAGATATAAACGTAAAAACCAAGTGACGGTACGCATATGTATAAACGTAAAGACCAAGTGACGGTGCATATGTATAAACGTAAAAACCGAGTAACGGTACATATGTATAAACGTTAAGACCAAAATGACGATGAATATGTTATAAAAACATTCTCTTTTAAATTTAATTATAAATCAAACACTATGTTGTCCAATTTATTTAATAAATAATATTAATGATTTCGTAGAAAGTATGCCTAGAGGTTATAAATGGTAAACATTAAGATGTTATGCATATTTTGTCAATGTGTGAGAAAAAATCGTGTGATGTGTTATCTGCTACCATATAGAAGAGTTTACCTACATAGATAATTTTAAAATAAAAAACGTAAACAAAATAATGTCATGATGGTTAGGTCACCTGTGTTGACAATACATAACAAGAGGCTAAAGAGGGTACGAATGCACTCTTCTTGTTAACTTGTAGTCTCGATCATCATCGACGCTTGATTGTAAATACAAACGTCTTGACCGTTTGTAAAGAAAAACAAAAAATGAAACCGCAAACACGTGTCTGTAAAAAAATATAATATTATAGTGCTTTTGACCATCCACATTTAGTTCGTCGATATGATGATGAAGTTTCCCTTGTGTTATTTATTAATTTATGTCTTTCTGTCGTTCTGTATATCTTCGATAGAAAATGCATCTGTATCAGCCAATCAGAAACGATACCAGAATCTCGGCAAACTTCAATATATTTTTAGAAGAACTGTTCTAGACCGTTGTCTTGAAAACAAGCAAGCATCGCAGATGATCTAGACTAGTTAACATGGCTCTTGTAATAAAATAAAAAAAGAGGTAGTGACGAATGTATTCTGTCAATTTGTTTGTTTGGTGTAAACGTCGTTTTTCAGCACAATTTAGGCTATGTATGACCAGGGAGTAAGTATACAGGGAGAAGAAACAGATCGTTTTGCCGTGTTATGTTGTCGCGCGTGTGTTTCACTACTGCGTGAAAATGACTACTTCCGGTTGTTTCGCGCGTGTGTGAAAAACAGCAAATTCTTATAAATTATTACACTTACAAACTCAATAAAGGTGCGAAATGTAAACATAAGTATTATTTATTCACATTGTGTGCTCTGATACAGAGCGTGTATTTGTTTGCATGTATACAGGCACATTTTACCAGACGGTTCCGTGTAACAAAGATGGCGCCACTCTGCGCCAGATAAAAAAATGGTGACAGTGTATAGCTATTGCAAACGAGATACGAGACTACGGGTTATTTAGGCATTAATAATAACAAAAAGTGAATAGTAGACATATTTATATTTGTCAAGAAGGTAATTTCATGGTGGTGATTATAAAAAGCCTAAAAAGAGGTGATGGAAATGTGCCTTGTGAGATATCATCTAAACTTTTTAAGTTTTCAAATTAAAAATGGTGTGGAGCTATTGCAAACGAGATACGAAGTATGGGTTATATTTGGTATTAATAATAACAAAAAGTGAATAGTAGACATATTTATCTTTGTCAAGAAGGTAATTTCGTGATGTTGATTATAACAGAAAGCCGTAAAAAGGAGGCTGTAAAAACTGCCTAATTTGTGATGTTGGCTGAAATTTTAACTTTTCAAATGTAACGCGCTAACGATCGATTTACCTGTATCGATAAAATAGTAAATGGCGGCGTCCTAGCGCGACAACATAAATCGATAAACTAGAGCGTTTATGAACCCGTTTCTTCTCCCTGTATACTTACTCCCTGGTATGACGGTTGATTTTTTGTGGTGAAATTCAAAACTCTCGCATTGAACAGTAAAAATTCCATCAATTAAGGACATTAACCCCATAACACACGCATGGATTTTGCTCATTGCTCAAACAGAAAGCCTAAAACTATCTAAAATTATCAAGTAAACAATCTGAAATGTCCTTATTTTTTCATAATCAATAGCAATAATTATTCAATGCAATCTATTTTGGCTTTTTGTTGAACTCGTCGAGTTCTTATTGAATAAACCTACAAATACAAATTGGTCATTACGTGGTCCAGATATGAACTTTTCTACCCCATCCAACCCCTTCTCCCAGAAGCTGAAACGGGGTTGGCTGGGGTATGAAATAAAACCTTAATTTCGGCTTAAATATTTTGAATATTGTAAAATTAAAAACATTTAATGGGTAGGTAATTGTTAACAGGATATCGCATTTGTTTCATTAACAAATGCTTTAAACATGTTTTATTATCGATATATCCGTTATAAAATCCTGCTAATATAAGCTTTCCCATTGCTTAATGGAATTAAGACGGGACCACGTAACAGAAAAGCCGTCAAACAAGATGAAAGCGTTTGTGTTTAAATATACGACTCAAAGTTTGCTACGCACCAAACTACTCCCTTTCAACTTCACAATTTCACTCCAAATATACCGCTCGAAACTCTATTTTGTAGGAAGGAAATTGTTTTCTAATCATTTTTTGATAAAAATAATGAATTTTACCACAGACCTAATAACAAATATTATTAATATGTCTGTGTTTTTACATAACTTAATCGCAAAATTAAGTTTTATGCTGTTTATATAACCGCCACCGTAACATGTCGATTTGAAATCCGTACTCATTATTACCAATTTTCTAGTGGAGAACATCAAACAGCATTTACTTATTAATATATAATATGTATCGTATAAACATGCTGAAATTTTGACATACTCATGGGCGGTAAGTGAATAATTCACTCATTGATTTTGCTCATGTGCCAAACTCGTCCAAGGTCGTTTTGAAAAAATGTTACGATTTGGTAAAAATCAGATGTAATCGCGTAAACCAAAATGTCGGACGGACGACGACAGACAAGGCGCTATCGGATATCAGGCCTGCCAATTCTCCGGATAAAATCCCAAATTCCCCTCATTTGCTCCCCGGATCTCCGGATTTAAGTGTACAATCTCCGGATTTCCATCAAATCTTATTTTTCAAACAATAAATAATGTTCATTATTTAACAGCTATATTTTCACAGTTTATCAGCTATTTCCTTCATTGGTCCTGCCTAGTCAGCGATGCAAAGGAGAGTATCAAACAATGCATAAATATAAATTGCAAAAATAATTTAAATTTGCGCTTAAAAAGAAAGTTCGAAAATCAAGACGCACGCTCAAATTTTGAATTAAATATGTTCTATCGCGCGCTTTATATCTTAAATGTTATGGCAGGCCTGGGCTATATGCATGCCCGTCTTGCCATAGCCAGTAGAAAACCCGTTTTGCAGCTTGTGTATTGTTAAATAATAAATATCTTTAGACATAATATTTTTAACATAATTGAGGCGTAGCAACCGCGGTATGTGAAGAATGACTGCGGTTTTCACCTTCCTATATGCATAATATTGCGATTAGATTATCCTGCTCCTATTTACGGACAGTCATTATCTTATATTTGCTCAGGATAAATTATAGCATGTTTCATCAACGACTCTAACTGTGTCTGTATAAAAGAAGAAAAAAATGAAGAATGTGTATTATAATTTTTCTCTTCAACAAACCGAAGCAGTCGTACTGTAAATACGGTAGTCTAGCACGGCACAGTGATGTTAAATTACGAAATACACTTCTGCGTTATCATTAAGAACATAAAATATTCAGATAAGGTTCATATCCAAAGTTATTTGTACATGCTTATAAGCTTGTAATGATGTAATACTAGATGCTCTTGTAAATTCGTCTCTCAAGTGTTGAATACCTCTGTTTAAAAATAGGTAAAAACTGCTTAAAGCCTACTTAAAAAGACAGTGTCCTGTTACATTTTGTTAAGAAATAGGTTTTTTCTCAATAGGAAGTCTATATTTATTTCAAAATGTTGGAAACATTTATAACTTTGTGATTTTGAGAAGTGTTTTCCCCGCATATTCGCATTTTATTCAACCTGCGATATCCCGGTGTAACACCGGCAATAGACGCTTTATATTACCACTTACGTCTAGAATAGCAATAAGTTTATATGTCAGTTGGTATGTTGGTTGAATGGTGTTTTACGGCATTTTCAGCACATTTTATGCTACATATGATGGTCGATTTCTGTATTACTTTTTGTTTTTGTTTTTGGGACTGGAGGCAGACATCTACTTTTCCCTAGTAGAACCAGTAGAACCCGCCATCCGTAAAAATCGACACTTTCTCACTTACGAGGGGGATTCAATATGTAATGTCCATATGAATATTAATTACAAGCAACACATATGTTTAAGTACTTTTTTATTTCATGCCTTCAAAGTAATATCCACGAGCAGCAATACATAACTTCAGTCGTTCAATCCACTTCCGGAAAGCCCCAGCGTAGTCCTCTTTGGGTATACCTGCCAGACACTGAAATACCGCTGAGCCGACTGCCTTACGGGATGCATAACGCCGCCCAGAGAGGTGCCTCTTCAGTCTGGGAAAGAGAAAGAAGTCGTAGGGCGCAAGGTCTGGGGAATACGGCGGATGGGTGACCACTGTCACTTTCTCCTTACTGAGAAATGTTGTTACTACAGCGGACTTGTGGGCTGGCGCATTGTCGTGTAAGAGACGCACACCTTTCATTCCGGTCGCAGGACGGCGTTTTAAATAGTGTTTCTTGACCTTTTGCAAAACGTTCTGCTTATAGAATGCTCCAGTAACAGTCCGCCGTCTTGGAACAGGCACTTGTACTACAGGTCCTTGGTTGTTGAAGAAAACTGTGTACATCACCTTCTTAACACTCATTGTTCTTTTGGCAATTGAAAGTCTACGTGTATGTTTAGTAGCCCATATTTTATTGTCTATCTTACGATGGGGCTCGAAGAAATGTACCCGCGTTTCGTCACCTGTCACAACATCTGCAAAACGCCGACTGTCATACTTCGGGTACATTTTCAAAAGTTTACGGGCTGTTTTCAGACGTTGTTGCTTTTGCTCGTCCGTTAGCAAATGTGGGATCCAGCACGCTGTAATCCTTCTTACTTTCAATACTTTTATCAGAATGAAAAAAGCCGACCCTGTTGAAATGCCCACAATGCGAGCTATGTCCTTAGTGGTATATCTTGCATCTTTGCGCAATAATTTCTTGACCTTTTCAATGTTTTTAGAGGTCACTACAGAACGTTTTCTGCCTGACTTTGGGTCATCTTTAACATGCTGTTGCCCGCTTTTGAATTTCTTAATCCACCTATCAACAGTCCTATACGAGACTATTATGTCCATAAACAGTGCATATTTCATTACATATGGCACGTGCTTTAAAACCAAGTCCATAGCGCACTTTGATATAGCTCCTTATTTGGTCACTATTTAAAGTTCTTTTTCCTACCATTTCTAATGCAGTGTATATGACTGGGTGTTTTCAACTGCATTGAATATTGACTTATAGTCATGGTACCAATAAGAATTGGTTATGCATTGAACCATGCAATCATTTAAACTGCACGAGTTTCACGATGATATTAACAAAGAAATAGATGGATGGACATTACATATTGAATCCCCCTCGTACAAGTCAGTGGGATTCGAACACGGACCAGTGCACGTGGAGAATGTCTCAACAGCAGCGTCTTTACTATCCAGGCCACGGAGGCGATCATGTCATAGTATAGAATAACTGGGGTTTTAAGGCGCACCAACACATGAAAGGTTATATGACGCCTAACAGGAATGAACGTCTTCCATTTACATCAAGATAAAATATGGAGAATAGGCCTAGAACCTTCTTTGCATAGGCGGTGTCATGATAAAGACCTTGAATGAACATGATAAAACATGACAAAATGAATATGCATGTGACAGTCGGGTTGTAAGATTGCAGTGGCGGCAACCACACGGCCTTCAAGAAGTTAACAAAATGAAAGCGAGGCCTACCAATGATCCACAGCCATATCTGTGGTATTTAGTTTTCAATGATGAAGGGGCTCTGCGGAGTGGTTGTCTAGAGACAATTTTGATTTGACATTAACCTTTCTGCAAATTATCATCAAAGACCCTCCTGTTTTTCATTAAAGGCCGGTAAGCATTTAAAAGACGAACACAACATACACATGTTGTTTTTTTTTGTCCAATTCTCCAAGTCGGAAATCTGAAATAAAGTGAAATAGAGTTTTAGGTTATATTGGGACAGCAACATGAGAAGGAGATGAGATCAAGGTAAAACTTCCTCTCAGACAGGACTTCGCTAGGGAACAAACCCACGCGCAGCAGAGATCTGCAGCTCTAAAGCCAAGGCCTTATCCACTGAGCTATTCTGAAATATCAGCATGTTTTCGCTGCGTTAGAAACATTCTCGCATCACACCGCTCCGGGTTCGAATCCCACTGGGCGATCGACTTGTAAGTGAGAAGTGTTGATTCTTACGGATGGTGGGTGGTACTCAGTACTGCTTTTACTCAGAAAAAAAGTGGGTCTGCCTCTACCAAAAAATTAAATATCACAAAAAAAATATCGAATATATGAAATATCTGTTGGTACTCGTTTAAACAAAGGCTCTATATTACTTGCCACAAGTATTTATTGTTAACGACTGTGTCGACTGTGGTCATCATCCTGGAATGTATTGAGCAGTTCAGCGGCCTATTGTCACTAACCCGGTATATGGGTTAAATTCATACAGAACAGAACAGAACATTTATTTTATTTAACTTGTACAAACGTACATCGTTATATATACATACATCAATTGCCATGCATAATAAGTCAAGTGATTTAGACAAAAGTACATTTGCTATGAGCAATATTAATATTAAAATATATTATACAGGAAATGTACAATCAACATTGAACAAGCCAACTTCAGTTGTAGAGTATCGTCGTGAAGTAGTTGTATTTTTAGAACTCGGTGGTATATCTATATAACGCTCGCCCTGATTGGGCATTTAGATATGTTGAACGGACACGTGACAATTTTGCCTTATTTCACCCAAGTGGTTTTAAACATATGTCCTTGCTGTTTTAATGAAAATTAAAGAAACTAACCCGCCAAATAACGACACAGTTACACTACAAACCCGTGTATCAAAATTCTATCCAGGTTTTCAGCTCATATAATAATGTATATTTGCAGATTAAAAGTACATGTTTATTAACGGGTTCTTAAAATACCCGTGATTGAATATGCGTAAAATGAATTTTGAGTTGGTAACTCTTATTTTGAAGCTCCCGTTTTGGGGTTTGGCCTTGCAGGTTAAAGCCTTGTATATTGTGTCTATAGAGTTCAAAATATATACCTCTTCGTCATTAGGTTTAGAAACGGTGTACATTATATTGTCAAATTTGGCTGTTGTTGGCGGGATAGCTACTTTAAAGGGATTCAGATTTTTCTCGAAGAATCTTCACATTTAAATCTGTTTCAATTCATGATAAAAAATGTCACATCAATCAAAATATGGTGTTAGCCACAGACATATTAATAAATAAATTGTTATTAGGTCTGTGTGTTAGCCCCGTGTTTTCAGGTCTAAATTTGAATAGCTGTTGAATGCTAACAGGTGTAAAGTGCTTAAAAACATTTTGGTACGTAACCTAGGATAGCCATATTATTGTGCAGAATGAATTTCATTGTATTAAAATAAGGAGTCAGTTTTAGGTTCATTCATTATATTTTGGCCTTTAAAAATAGAAAATATCATATTTGTCAATAATTACTCAGATCCCCAGACCTTCGATCATTAAATCCCCGATGTACCACCTTTAACCCCAACAAAGGTTCATTAAAGATGAATGGCCACCCTTTTTGTAGTATTATCAATTGACAAATTTAACTCTTAAACATCGTATGAACATTTCTTGATAGTCCCGGAGAGAAACTTATATTTAAAACCGCTGCTAAGTTGTATGTAAAAATAAGTATTACCACTGCGTGACTGCATGGGGAAATGAGGTAAATCTGAATTGCAAAGCTGCACACCTATTGCCAGATAATTGATAAGTACGTTTACCTGTGGATTAATTTACCTGTTCAAAGGTTTCTACGTCATCAAATAAAATGTATTCTCGCTTTTCACAGATATTGCAATGTGTGCAATGTATATATATAGTTGTGTATTGATTTCGATTTAAATAAACATAAACATGTTCATGAAACAAAACATGGCCGGAGTACTTCAATAATCAATTAAAGGGAATGTAGCGACACAGCCAAACCATCTTTGTAACTGAGAGTTTTGAAATACTTGAATAAGTGTGAAAGAATTATCAAAATCGGATGATAAACAAAGAAGATATGATCATTTGACGTTTCTGTTGAAACGGATATGGAAGCGGCCATTTTGAGAGCTATGACATCACGGTTCTAAATGACCATATATGGAATATTTATAAATTTGAAAAATTACTGATTTAAAACATGACAGCAACTGTATGAAAAATATGTAATACTTAATGGCAATAATGATTTATATCCCCAGTAAAAAAAATCATTCATTTGCAGTGAATGATATTTATCAATATTCCATATATGGTCATAGTTCTAAAAATGGCGGCTCCCATATTCGTTTTAGAACAACCTTTAAATGGTCATATCTTTTTTGTTTATCATCCGATTCTGATAATTCTTACACCTTTTACCAAGTTTTTCAGAACTCTCAATAATAGAGTTTGTTTGGCTGTGTCGCTACATTCCCTTTAATGGTTCATATGTTATTCTTATTTAACGAATACTGTACAAAGTAATTTAACTTGTCATCTATATTGATGCATGAGGTATTGTTCTTTTAAGATATATCATTATCGTTTGACTCTTTCTGTGTGTTTGATTCGTGAATAATGACACTATCTATCGTATACATTTGTAATGAAGTACTAGTACTTGCTTAATTTGTTATTAAATCTCTCGCAAAATGAAAATGACCACTTGTGTCCTTTTCTCATGGGTTATACTATTCACAAAGCAAAATTGTCCTATGACATTTTGGAGAAACACTGATGTGCTTTGATAATCTACATACATTCAAAGTTAATTACTTGGTCTACGCATATTATGAATAATTTAGTTGTGCTTGGTTTATATCTAGTTTATGACCGGCTGAATCCAAACAAAATCATCAGACCTGCCTGCACTATTGTACGATTTATAATAATACCGGCAGGCATTTCTATATGTCCACTTTTGTAAAAAAAAACACTTTTTGACACCTGCTAAACTGCACGTGGATTTTAAACTAAAAATGTAGTATAAATTCCATGTGAACACATTGTTAGGTGGGACATAACAGCAGACAGTAAGTGTTTGTTTGTTTGAATAGTATTTGAAGTCATTTTTAGCACATATATGACGGTCGATTTTTTTGTGGTGGAGGCAGATCACCCACTTATGCCTGGGTAGAACAAGTACTATATATCTCCCGCCGTAAGAATCGACACTTTTTTACTAACAAGTTGAGCTCCCAGTGGGATTCGAACCCGCAGTGGTGAGAGGTAAGAAGGTTTGCAACACCTCGACTACGGAAGCTGAGATACACAAGTGACACGTTGAACGAGGATCAACACCGGCTATTTGGGGAAAACGTTTATTCAATAGTGTTCACTTGCTTGTGTTTTGCTGTTAGTTAATTCATTGAGATGAATTATTTTGCTACGTAATCGTATCAGTTTCGTGGGCACAATGACACCTAGACTTATTAGCTATTAATGATTACATTATGTAAACTGTTAAAATAATCCGTATATATAAGGGACAAAGATACATTTATATAAGTACATATTTATGTAATATTGTAGATGGCGTCATAGTTAATCCGATTATAGTTCATGCTAAATAACAATGCGTATGTTAACGTAAAAGAATTCAAGTCATTAAAGAAATGATAACAGAGCCAAAGCAAGAAGAGAAGAGAGAAGAATTCAAACGATTAAATGAAGGAAAACATAGTAAAGGCTAGAAGAGAAGAAAGAATAATTCAAGAGATTAAGAAACAAAAACATAGCCAAGGCAATAAAAGAAGAGAGAAAAACTCAAGCGATTAAAAAACGAAAACATAGTCAATGAAAGAAGAGAAGAGAGAAGAATTCAAGCGATTAAAGAAAGAGAAACATAGTAAAGGCTAAAAGAGAAGAGAGAATAATTCAAGCGATTAAAGAAATGGAAACATAGCCACGGCAAGAAGAGAAGAGAGAAGAAGTCAAGCGATTAAAGAAATGAAAACATAGTAAAGGCAAAAAGAGAGAAGCATTCAAGCGATTAAAGAAATGGAAACATAGCCACGGCAAGAAGAGAAGAGAGAAGAATTCAAGCGATTAAAGAAATGAATACATAGTAAAGGCAAAAAGAGAGAAGAATTCAAGCGATTAAAGAAATGGAAACATAGCCACGGCAAGAAGAGAAGAGAGAAGAATTCAAGCGATTAAAGAAATGAATACATAGTAAAGACAAGAAGAGAAAAAATAAAAATTTAAGCGATTAAAGAAATAAAAACATAGCCAAAGCAATAAGAGAAGAGAGAGAGGACTTCAAGCGATTAAAGAAAGGAAAACATAGTAAAGGCTAGAAGAGAAGAAAGAAGAATTCAAGCGATTAAAGAAATGAAAACATAGCCACGGCAAAAAAAGAAGAGAGAAGAATCCAAGCGATTAAAGAAATGAAAACATAGTAAAGGCAATAAGAGAAGAGAAATGAATTAAAGTGAGTAAACAAATGAAAACAGAGGAAATTGAGTCAAATTGAAAACTCGGCAAACAAATAAAAGAAGAACAGGAAAGTCATATAGTGGTTGAACTTACGGTGGCATAGACATGACATGTGAGAAAAATAATTTATCTCGTGGCCACGAGTTATTAAGTCGTGGCCACGACTTATTATCTCGTGGCCACGACTTATTATCTCGTGGCCACGACTTAATAACTCGTGGCCACGAGATAAATTATTTTTCTCACATGTCACGTCTATGCCACCGTATGAACTGGAGATACTCACGCTTTCTTGAAGAAAATGCAACTACGAAATAAAGATATAGAAGAGAAAGAACCTAAATGGAAGAGAAAAAATGAAAGCTGGAATTCAACATTTTTCAAATGAGAAAAGACATACACTCCACAAATGTGACGAATTAAATCAACAATAAGTTGAGTGATCTTAAAATTGAAAAAAATGAAGAGGCAGAAAGAAATTTAAGGAAAGGGAACATATTCTAAAGATAGAAGAAGCAGTATTCAAGAGTAAGGAGGGTATCATTGGTTATGAATCGACTAAAACAACAAAGAAATATGTAAAAAAAAAAAGACTTTCAAGTAGGGGTTGGGGTAGGGGGGAGCGGGGGTTAGAGGCGGGAGTTGGTTGTGGTGGGGAGGGGAGGGGGCAACATATATGTGTAAGTATTGACTAAAACAACAAAGAAATATGTAAAAAAAAAAAAAAAAAGTTTCAAGTAGGGGAGGGGTGGGGGGTGGGGGGGGGCGGGGGTGAGAGGCGGGGGTGGCGGGGGGTGGGGGGGGGGCGGGGGTGAGAGGCGGGGGTGGCGGGGGGGGGGCAACATATATGTGTAAGAATTGAAAAAAGCAACACAGAAATATGTAAAACAAAAAAAGAAGATAGTTTCAAGTAGGGGTTGGGTGGTGGGGAGCGAGGGTGAGAGGCGGGAGTGGGTTGTTGGGAGGGGGGGGGGGGAGGGGGAGGGGGGCAACATCTATTATGTAAGAATTGACTAAAACAACAAAGAAATATGTAAAAAAAATAAAATAGATTTTCAAGTGGGGGTGGGGTGGGGTGGGGTAGGGGGGAGCGGGGGAGAGAAGCGGGAGTGGGTTGTGGGGGAGGGGTCAACATATATGTGTAAGAAGTGACTAAACAACAAAGAAATATGTAAAAAAAATATATAAAAAATTCAAGTGGGGGTTGGGGGGAGGGGTGGTGTGGGGAGGGGGGGAGGGGGCAACATATATGTGTAAGAATTGACAAAAGCAACACAGAAATATGTAAAAAAAAAAATAGTTTCAAGTATGGGTGGGTTGGTGGGGAGCGGGGGTGAGAGGCGGGAGTGGGTGTGGGGAGGGGGCGGGGGAGGGGGCAACATCTATGTAAGAATTGACTAAAACAACACAGAAATATGTAAAAGGGGAGTGTAGGGGAGTGGGTGGGGTTGGGGGAGGAGGGAGCCCATGCCCCAATATGGGTGAAGTAATAAGATGCATAATGCTATAACAAATCCCAAACCAAAATTATAGATATAAACATGCTTACATGCAAACCTAGATCTGCCTTTATTGCACATTTTATGGGCCATCACAATTTGGGTTCCATAGGAGCCCAGAATTTGCAGAAGACAAAATTACTTCTCCAGCCCTTTACAACATACTATAAGGAAACCAATTCCAAAATTTAGTTCAGCTAGGACAAGAAATGTAAGAGATATAGACCTGTAAACACAGCTTACATGCACAATTTAACGTGAAACAGACATATTTTAAGGGCTATCATAATTTGGGTTTCATGGGAGCCCAGGGGTTACAGGAACCAAAATTACTTAAGCAGCCCTTACGATAATGCTATAAGGAAGCTAATGGCCAAATTTGGTTATGCTAGGGTAAGAATTGTAAGAGATATAGACTTGTAAACACAGCTTACACGCAAAATTTGATGTGAAATGGGACACATGTCATGGGCTATCATAATTTGGGTTCCATGGGAGCCCATGGGTTACAGGAACCAAAATTGCTTATGCAGCCCTTAAGATAATGCTATAAGGAAGCCCATGAACAAATTTGGTTGTGCTAGGATAAGAAATGTAAGTGATATAGACTTGTAAACACAGCTTACACGCAAACCTTGATGTGGGACGCCGACGCCGATGCCGACGCCGACACCAACGCCGACGCCGACGCCGAGGTGATTATATAAGCTCTCTTATTCTTCGAATAGTCGAGCTAAAAATGCTTCGAGATAGGTTTTGGAGGCCACTCAGAAAACAGGATATTAAAAATGCCGCAAGAACAGCATATGAACAGTGCGAATGTTTTGGACATCTTAAGAAGACTGGAAGAACATGAGATGAATATGGGAAAAGACCGAGTAGAAATTAAGACAAGTCACCAACCAATAGTTTACAGAAAACATAATAAACAGACAGCAATTAAATGGAAGAATAACAAAATGAAGTTGACAAGTATAGACAAGTAAGATAACATAAATAGAAGACAGTACAGTGATAGACGGAGACAATCAAAGAGGTCAGTTTAGGGCGAAGAAGGCATTTCAGAGCAAATTACATTAAAAGAGGAAAGAGTCAATTTATA